>CM076607.1:106718606-106862804 GCA_038502775.1 Hippodamia convergens
TATATAATATATATATATATATTCTTTTGAATAAGAGAGCTAAAATAATAAAATAAATGTTGAAACAAAAAGAACCTAAGCTGAGCTAAAAAAAAAGGAACGGGGTATCACAACATTCTTCGATATACTATAGTATCATACGATACTATCATCACCAGTATCATACGATACTATAGAGCCAGGGAAAAAACCTCAGCCGAAAAAGCCTGTCTCCCCGTTTAAAAAAATAAAATAAAATTGTTGTATCTGAATATTCTATATAGAAGCACATCACGATCAGCGGCGGGACGGCTCTTCGGAGGAAAGATTCCCAAACACAAACTCCAACCTAAAAATAAAAAAAGCCAGAACAGCAAGAGAATTCAATTTATACTTCATCAAATTGATCTGAAATTTTCAACCCATTGCAAAAATGAGTTTGATATATTGTGTATGGCTCTAATGCCATCTTGGAATTTATAAATCGAACAATTATTAATTAGGTGTTCAACTGTTTCCTCTGATTCACCACATTTCACAATTAGGACTATCAACCGAATTCCACTTGAAAAGCATGCTGTTGGTACGACCATGACCTGTTCTTATTCGATTAAGAAGGGACCATATTCTCCTGGGAAAGTTAAAACCAGGAACTTTATTCGATGGATCAGATATTAGATCTTTATTAGATAAGAACATACATCCCGTTCGGATTTCCAGATTTCGTGTAGCTGAAGTTCGAATTCCAGAAAGTTATTCGACCAAATAGGTTTACGAGATTTCAGTCTTGGAATTCTATTTTCTGGAACGTAGGAAAGTATCGGAAAGAATCCGGAAATGAATTGAATTTATTCCAAGAATTCCAAGTTGCAGACTGTCTTCGAATATGGGAGGAACTATATTCGATAGCACTGGTAGCCATTGGATAGGTGTAGATCGGATGGTTCCAGTAATTATAATGTCATTGAAAAATTGAGCTGTGCATCGATTTTCTGAACATGAACACTATTGAGCCAAACAGGGCAACAATATTCAGCGGTGGAAAAAACCAGGGCAAGGGCTGCTGTGCGAAGAGTAGTCGGGTCAGCACCCCATGACGTACCAGCAAGTTTCTGTAGAATGTTATTTATAATGGTATTGAACAAAGGTCAGGTTTAGTTCCCCTTCTTTTTGATTTAGGGCCACTTGCCACTACGCTAAATTCGGAACTAATTCAAGCTCCGAATGCATAATAAATGCGAATATATTTTTGCGCACGCAACCGATTTGCCACTCAGTACTTAATGCAGTTCAAAATTTTAGTGTAGTGGCAAGTGGCCCTTATATCTGTGTGATAGTAGTAATATCAGAAGTTTCAATAATGGTATTCAACAAAGGTCAGTGTTAGCTTCGCTTCTTTTTGATTTATTATTGTGTGATATTCTTTCCACCCTACCTGAAAACTTTATGTTTATGCCGGTACTTCAACTTCCTCCTTGCCCTAAATATGAAAACATAGAAATCTCTAGGTAGAAGATAAGGGCAAATTTTAGGGATTAGAGAATAAGTTACCAGTCACCACCCCAGCCAGCATAAACGATTCCTTTTTTGAAGATTTAAAATTGCAAAGAAATTACTTTTTAAATAGCAAATAAAAACTAGGTTTCTTGTTTCCACTTGAATAATCATCAAAAAATTTAGAAAATTGAGTTTTCGGAGATTTTTTGTAGAACCACAATTATTTCAATCCCAGCAGATATCTACCTGCGTGGAGAATAATATTGATTACTATCCCTCCCTATCAAACGTAAGAAAACCCGAATTTTTCAGGAAACTACACCCATTTTTTAATTTGATAAATTCAAAAAAGGGAATTAAGCATATGGGAAACATGGATAAATGAAATGCATGAATAATGAAATTCATCATAGATAAAATAACCGAAATGTAAGAATCTATTGAAACCGAAAAAAGATGAAATTTAGAAAATAAAATCGTCAAAACAGGTAATATCAATGAGTTTCTACAAATAATACTCGAAGACTTTCCCCGTGTGTATACAGGGTGTACCAAGTTCGAGGGCCTATTATTAGGCGTGTCTGGGAAAACTTTGTCGACATCATCTACCGAGCCTGACCACTTTCAGTTATACAGGGGATGAAAAAAATATGTTCAAAATTTTGTTTTGTTTTTTTGTTTCAATTTCAATAAAGTATTCAATTCTTAATACACTCGTTTCAACTCGTTGCATTCGTCGAAATCCTTCTCAAAAATATCGAGAAAAACTGAAGAAAAAAAGGGAGATAAGAGTATTCGGTATTATGTTTGTTATTCCTATCTGAATATCTTAAGCACAAACCGTTTTCACATTTTTGAAGTCGAAGACTGTGGAAGTATTGTTCATTATTAGAAATTTGAAAAACTCTTCACAGGGTGTTCAAAATGATGGGTCAAGATTGAGATCAAGATTGGCTCATAACTTTCTTTTTCGAATTTGAACCCTATTTTTTTTATTTTGCGTTGGATTCTGCGAAGAAAAATGATGGTTTATGTTCCAACATGTTAATACTCCTTCATTGAATAGACTTATTTATTTAATGTGCTCCCTAAATGAATTATTCTTGAGTTATTTAGGATTTTCTGATTTTGATGTCGTACGTAGCGTCAAATTTAAAAAATCTGTTTCATATCAACAATGATGAATGAATTCAGAAAATAGGTGTGTCACTAGTGAATTTTTTGGAATAATTCAACTTTTATGACTAAGGTCATTTGGAACGCCCTGTGACGAGTTTTTCAAAATTCTAGAAATGAACAATATTTCCACAGTCTTCGACTTCAAAAATGTGAAGACGGTTCTTGCTTAAGATATTTAGAATAGGAATAACAAACATAATACCGAATACTCTCAGCTCCCTTTTTTTCTTCAGTTTTTTCTCGATATTTTGAAAAATATTTCAACGACAGTCTAGAAACAGACATTCATGCGTATCACATGTGTATTGATAAAGTTTATCCTGAAACGTTATTTATTTACCTGACAAGAGATAAGTTAAAATTTCGCGATCAAAATCATTTAGTGCGACCGAATTCGAGACATTCTTTTCGAAAAAGATGTCCGAGAAATCATCGCAAAAAAACTATGAAAATTCGTCGAAAGAGGATACATCGTTCAAGAAACCCACGAACAGAAAGCGGTAGAAAAAAATACTGAAGAAAAAAAACAACAAAAAAGTCAATGATAACAAAACTCCCCGAAATCGAAATCAACAAACCAAATCTGAAGCCACAGATTGAAATGAAGACAACATGATGAAATTGAAACGCAAAATACAACATCCCAATCTTCCTCACGAATTATTATGCCTAAAGGTCCTCACACACAACCAGACATAATTGAAATCAACACGCAAAACAACAAAAACATCAAACAAAAACAAATTTTCTACAAGCGTGCACTTTCATTCTCTTTCCCGCACGTATTTCAATTCGTAAAGAGTCACATTGCCAACATGTGGGAAAAACCCCTGCTATTCCATTACTGCATGCAAATGCGTGTGGTAATGGATTAGCAAGGGTTTTTCTCGCGCGCTTTTTCTAAAGAATAAACTGAATAATGATATATCTCTATGCCACCGACGACGTTACTATGGAAACGGCATGTGAATAAGAATTAATACATCGTCATTATATTATGAAATTGTGTTAAATATAAATAATATCAACTCGAATTCAATCAGTACGCTCCGGTAAAATGGATACTTCGGGATCTGATGATGGCCAGCCCGAAGAAATATTAGCAGCTTCTTATGAAGCGAGTTTAAATTTGTTACCGGCCAAGTCGAAGAAAAAATATGAGAAGCAATAATTCAGAATTCATTGATTGGTGTAATTCCAAAGAGGTTCAACCGAGGAACGTATTCAGTTATAATAAAAGGCGTTGAAAAATCCATAAAAGACGAAGACATCAGTAAACACTTGAATATGGATTAGCCTTATGAACATAGACTTTGCAGAAGAATTATCTCCAAAGCTTAAAACGTACCCACAACATATATACGAATAATTACAGGAGAAGCCACAACTTCTGAAAGAATTCTCAACGAGAGAATGTTTTTCAAAAAACAGACCCTACCTTGTTTTTCCAAGTCATCCTCCGAGCCCACGCCCATACCATGCAATAAACGTCATCAATTTGATCACATTTCGGAAAATTGTACACAACAACTGAAATGCAGTAAATGCCAAGGAACACAAAACTACAAATTGTAAAACAAATCTCCCACCTAAATGTAGTGGAAGATCATCTTGCCTGGTCAGCCAAGTGTCCAAGCACCCAAGAAAGCCTATCGAAGTATACTAAATGCCAACATCAAACCTCTTAATCGGAAGTCAAGGGAAATAGAAGATCTGTACAAAAAAAGCAGTAGAATTCATTAAACAATTACCACATATGATGATACAATAAACACATACATCAGAAAACTGAACAAACCGAAAAATATCAATAGAGAAGAAACTCCTCTATAAATTGAAAAAAGATTCATTACACAATATAAAAATAGACACAACAGCGATTTTTTCGGGCAATAGGAAGTATATCCTCATGTTCGACATGGAGGAGCCCAATGAGCCATCCCCAACCGAATCTGTAGACAACAATAATAACCGGCAAATTCAACTCGATCATTAAATTACTTTACTGCAACATCAACAGCTACATATGCCCAAGAAATACCTGATAAACAACTTCATAGAAAAAAACGATATAATGTGTACAATGTTTGTGGAAGCTAAAATAAGAGCAGAAATGATATAACTCTCAGAGATTGGGATACAGTTCACCATACAGGTCATAAAGTCAATAACACAAAAGGTGGTAGTATAGTACAATGCCATCCCAGCCTGAGAATGGGTAAAAATAACCCCCCTAGAATGAATAATCTTCTGAATGAAGCCCTACATTTAACAATTCCCTTCAAAGACGATAGACTTCACTTATTTTTGATTTATATGTATACATCTAGCTCAAAAATTTGAAGAAACCATATCACGAAAGCGGATCTGTATAAGCCGTAGGCAAATTAATAAAGTTCTTCAAAATGACGTATTCAAAAGATTATGACAGCTCCTACATTTCTGATGAACAATAACCCAGACAGCACTCCCGACTTAGAATTCTACCGGCAAATCTTGGTACCAACATTAAAGATGTGGAACTTGTTTACAGATCTGGGGTCAGACCACTTATGAATGATGATCTCTTGGGACCTACTCACACAACCTGAACCAACACCTGAGAGCAAAATTTTACAATACGATAAATGCCAGATAAATAGGTCAACGAAGAGATTCAAAGTTCATCAACATACACAGTTACACGAAGATAGACGAAAAATATATCTCACTATTCAATCAGGAACTTTCAAAAAGCATTTTAAGACATACACCTGTGCAAAAACATAATCCATTTCTCCATGAACTACCTCCTTTTATAATAAAAATGATCAAAAATAAAAGAAAAATGTACGAGAGTACCGTCGCAATCCTCAACCTAACTTCAAAACTCAATGAATACAATACTGCCATACAGCGTTTGATCCAACAATACATAGAACATACCTGGACTAGAGCTCGTAACTCGATCAACGAATCTAAAGGTAAGATCCAAAGACCTTTTATCCTGAGTCTATGGTAAGAGCTTCTACCAAGAAATTAAGAAACTGTCCAGATACAAAAAATTTCAGAAGATTCCTACAATAGTTGATAATAACAAAGAACATAAGACACACGAAGAAAAAACAAAAATTTTTGCTCACCATCTGAATCAAATCTATCAATATCACAGAGAAAAAAAATACGACATTGAAACAGAAAAGAAAGTAGAGTCCTGGTACAAGCAATACTACAAATTGAACAAGAAAAATACTCCAGCTTATCTTCTCCAAATTATCAAATGGTATCTAGAGAACAAAATACTAAGAGTGAAAATAAATGATACACATTCAGACTTCTTCACTCCCATGCAACTTACACCTCAAGGATCACTACTATCTCCATTCCTATTCAACATATATTGCAGTGATATTGATTCGATACCAAATGACAACCAGTACACTCTACAATAGGCAGAAGACACAATGGCTATTTCGCATGAGAAATCACTCCAGTGCTGTCGAGAAAAACTGCAATCCCATATAGATGACATCACAGCTGGCTAGATGGTGAATCAAAGTTAACCCAGCGAAATCACAACTTATAATATTTAATCACAATATCAATGAAAATTCTCCATCTATTTCTATAAATAATAAAAAAATCAAACATTCTCCATCAATGATATACCTGGGAATCCATATAGACAACAAAGCCAGCCTGAAGCAACACGTCAACAACATGAAGAAAAAAGCCATCACTAGAGCAAAACATTTCAAATGTTTAACAAATAAGGACCAAGGCATTAGTATGAAAACAGCAACTAAGATATATAAAACAATATGTAGGCCAATAATTTGAATACGGTCAATCATTGAAAAGATTATAGATCCGTGATATGAAAGAATGCAAGGATTCCTTGTGAAATGATAGAAGACAGCTGAAACCACAGCACTAAGGACAATTACAAATCTGAGAAATCCAAGAAACCACCTACATAATCCCTCCAACAATCTCCTGTTTGAGCTGACAAAAGTGGTTCTAATAAGAGAGAGAATTCAGAGTTGAATGAAAGATTCGGAAAAGATTAGAGGGGCCGAAGATGTTCTTCGGCAATTTCACTGTGAGCCAGTCAGTAGGTAATCCACATAGTACCCTTCTCGAAAAACTAAGAAGCAAACCAAGATGCGACATCATGAACACCTACATAATAATACCTTCTTTTTTTGTAACATGACTGTAATTTGATTGATTTCATTGGGCTGAAGGACTCAGGTCAATGGCCTTAAATACAGTTGTTTATTTATTTATTTTATTTTGACGACTGCAAACGATTTGAAAACGAGTGTATTCAGAATTGAATACTTTATCGAAATTGGAAACAAAAAAACAGAAAAAAAATTTTGAAAATGTTATTTTCATCCCCTGTATAACTGAAAATGGTCAGCTTCAAGAATATTTAAGCTCGGTAGATAATGTCGAACAAAATCATAATCCCAAATTTCAGATTTCAAATAGGTCCAGTTCTCCAGAAACGCCCGACGAACTTGGTACACACACTGTATAGTCAAATCAAAACCGAACCTCAAAATCTGTGGGATAATATCCACAAGCCCGCATAAGGTCAGGAAGTTCTGATACAGCCAGTTTATCGCTGACCCTTCTTGGTAGAGTTGAGTTTTCTCCCTCGTGAAGAATTTGCATGTAAAAGAACAGATCTTGCATCTCTTGGAATAGAAATCCATTCTTTCCGCCTTCAATGACGCAATAGAAAGGCTCGAAGTCCTGACCGCCCAAGTTTTGCATCAGGTCAGCACCACTGAAGAAAAGTTTCGAAAATTCATTATGAACTGCTATGTACATAATATTTTACCGAGTTTCAGTTTTCCATCTTAGAATTGTGGTGTCATCTTTCCAACTGTGAATACATAATCTCCATCGCCACTCACTTCGAAATCAATCAGCTGAAAAACAACATTTCTCTTAGTAAATGTAATTTTCGAAAACACGGACATAGAAAAATTAACTTCGAACAGAAGACCAGGAGCAGTGTGCCGAGTAGGATGTAGATCAGCATGGGCAACCTACGCCCGCGAATAGGTGTCTCTTGGCCAGCCAATGAATTTTTTCCCACACGACGCAACCCCAAATTTGTTCTACAAAGATACCACATCAACCAAATTTCCTAGTTTTCATTCGATGCATGCGCAATGGCTGTAAATATAAAAGTTGCTCTTGAAATGTGAAGAAACATCTGTTGCTCTTTCCATAGCATTGATGAAAGCACTTATATCATTGATATCAGTTAGCAATCTTTATTCGAGTAGTCTATCAAAATTTCAAACTAACAGAAGATTGCTTGCGCTAAGGCCAATGAAAGACACTATACGAGGGGCCAAGATATTTTCGAAGAAATCATTAGTGTTTTTTAATCTTTCAATTCCAATTCCAATATTCATTCTAATTTTTCAAATATAATCTAGGTAAAATTGAAAATTTCTTCAATTATTATTCATTAACACTTTTTTTTAATTTCTATTCACCAAACTACTTCGCAACTTTTCACTTTCCGAATGAATTACATTGTACGAAAAGCATGAAGAATTGAACGTTTTAAAAATGAAATTGAAAAGTGCAAACTGAAAAGAGGCTAAGTAGTTTGATGCAATTTGCAATAGGCCCCCAGATATGATAGGGATTTCTAACTAATTTTTCAAATATAATCTAGGTAAAATTGAAAATTTCTTCAAGTATAGATTTATTATTCATTAACTCAATACTTTTTGATGAGGTGGATTAGAATGACAGATTGCCGAATAAAATTGATCGGAATTATCGATTTTTCTATGCATCTATTTTTAGCGCACAGTGTTCTGAAAAATCTGTGTCGTGAGTTACCCTTGCAAAACATTTATTTACAAAACCAAGTATCGATCAACGATCAAAGATTATGGATCGAATTTAGAAAATACACAACCTACGTGAGCAAAAACATCAGTAGTCCCACCAAATAACGATGCTCTTGTGTTGAAAACGCAACCCAGGTGTCTCATTAGTTGAAAACTAGTGACTGATGAGTTATGGAGTTGTTTTTTTTTTTGGAATTATATAACTTCAAGCTTTTTTAATTATCCTATTGTAAGGAACGTTAAGTTTTATTTCGTTTTGGTTGAATGAATTTTATTTCTTTCAAGTTTTGAAATATCTTTTCGGCTCGTGGTCTATGAAAAATTTTTCTATTTGGCCCTCTGCGAAAAAAGGGTGCCCATCCCTGATGTAATCCTCTCGCTTGTCCTGCGAAGGTTCGGCGTTATCCTGCTCTGGGAGCGGATAGCCAGGCAAGATTAAGGAACAGAGAAGGAAAACTCCTGAAACCCATTACACCCAACCATTCACTAATTATTGAAGATCAATACGTCTTAATATCAGACTTTTTAGAATGCTCGGAATTTCCAGAGCTTCTAGTCTTATGTACTTAGAAATACCATATAGTCTGCTCCGACCTTTCCTCGATAGAGCTTTCATAACGATACAAGACCATCGAGGTACCACCACTCATTGTAGGAGTTAGAGGAGGATAGCGTCTTGAGAAAAAATACATTATAAAGCTGTTTCGGTGCAGACATAAGAGACATCAGTACTAAGGGTGGTTATATCATCATATGATATAACAAACAGTTCAACCGCGTAATCTTTATCACAGTGAGGACCGCAAGGTTCACGTTTGGTTTTAAGTGCACTGCAAGATTTCAGCGGTAACGCTATGCTATTCTCGCGTATTCGCGTGGTGTTCGAAGTGCAGGTGAAGAGGTGATTTTGCGATTCAGGAGTGTTGTGCGCTGATGTTCGTTCTCTACTTGTTTACTTACTCTATACTCACTTTTTTTTGTTGGTCATGGGATATGTACTGGTCTTTTATTGCCTTCATATATTTTTTATTTGCCACTTCAAAAGATATCACAGTGTGCAATTGCAACAGGGAGCTTTAATATTCTTAGGAGAGCAGGGTTATTAATTGAGAGGTATTTTCTTAGAAAAATGAACTAAGTGCCGACTTTTCTTATTTTCAGTTTTCGAGAAATCGAATTCTGAAATTCTCGGGAGTCCATCCTCACCCCAAGAGGTGTATGTGAATGCGGTGAATGCAAATTTTTGTCTCTCGAATGTCCACCCCAAAATTGAAGTCGATTCAATTAACACGGTGGTGAGATTTCGATGATTTACCCTGAGTTGCAGGAACGTCAATCAAATTTAAAGCTCCCATAATTCTCCATTAAACGAGTATCCATGGCTACCGCCTATGGGTATTCCGTTTGAGGGAGAATTAAGGGAGCATTCAATTTTAATGGAACTTCCTGCAACTTAGAGTTAGTACTACATCTTTTTAATCAGAAGAGATAGGGAAAAACTGATATACATGTCATTTCTTTTTCCAAAAAGAATAAATTGCTAATACCAGAAGACACTACGGTGTCTAGTTTCCATACCACAGGGTAATTTGGAATTTTGCCATTTCTTATGATTCGCTATAACTTCCTCATTAGTTGTGCTATGATATTTTTCATTAGACTTTTTTCAGACAAGTATATATACCGAAAACCCCAAAAAATCATTTTCGATCAACAAAATCAAAAAAGGTTCTGATTTTGCCTAATATTTTCTAACTAAGGAGGTCATAGATTTTGATTTTACACAAATGTAAGCTGTGAAATTGATATAGAAAACATCAGTTATAGTTATATCATTAAATCATTATACTTTGAGAGTGTTTCTCGAATCTTTTTGTTTCTACTATGATTTCTCTACTTAAATAGGGATTAACAGGATTTATTTTTTTTAATCTATAATCAAGGAAGTTATGATGGGAGCCTGCTTCAATTATTTTGACCAAAATATTTATTTTTACGAAATGTTTTAAATATAATAAAGTCGGAAGTAATATCATTATACATATTCTTGAAATTGTCTAAAAAAAGTCTATTGGAAAAAAGTGAACTTACTATAGTTTCCACTGATTTTTTTTTTTTATGCTTTGAAATTTGAAGCAGCACGAAATGCTTTGTAGTTCGGGTTGGGCTAAGGGGCTGAAATCCTCCCCATCCGAAAGTACTAAATGTTTTTAATTCTAAGGATGTTTTCATTTCAAGAGCGTAGTTGCAATACTCCGAAAGTCATAGCCAATTATAATAATTGGTCAAATTTCTAGAATCACCCTGTAGTATGGAAACTAATAGATACCGTAGCGAATTCTAATTAAAAATATCTATTAAAAGCAGATTTATCTTATAAAGTGCATCTCAAGAAAGTGAACATTCTCGTTTTTTCCTGTATTTCAGAAACAAAATTAGTTGGAATAATTTTGTTTGTTCGCTTGAACCACATTACATGTCTCTATCTTCAATAATAGCTGAGATACAGTGCAATTGGAGTACATGTATTCCAAATTGTTTTATACTGCATTGTACAGTTTTGGAGAAACGGAAATTTGACAGATGTCCACCCTCCGCCCCCCCTCCAATTATACAGTGGCGTACGAGAAATTCAGGTCGTATTCTCCTGCTATCTCGTTCAGCTGTTTTCACACAGGTTGTTTTTCGAATGATTGAAATTCAGATTACTGTTTATCCCGAAGCCTTGGGGCATTTTTCGAATTTTCCACAAAAGAACTATTCTTGAAAGATGACATACCTCTTCTGCATGTCCAAAACACCCCCACGAAACTGTAAGGGTTCCCTGAAATGGGCAATTTTGTAAGCCAAAATGTCTCTTGGTCATGAACACAAGGTAGTCGTCGTCGCTTTCGGGAAGCAACTGAAAAACACTTCAATTACGTCTGAATGCCCACAAACTTGTACTGAAATACCTTGATTTTGGTGACGGGAGTGTCTTGGTAACAGCCGTAGGCAGGTCCAAGAGCAACAAATCTGCACATCTGCGTTTCTTCATTCAACAATTTATATTTATGCTGAAAATAGGGTGGGAGTAATACAAAATATTCACTTCAATATTGAGATTCCTACTTGGTCGTCGGTCAATATGAAATATCTGTACGATGACTTGATATGTTTGGGGGGATAGACCTCGCAAGACAACGGGACAGCTGTCTGGTCTATACGCACCTTCAGAGTTGCCTGGAAGTCATCGCCTCTAAAAGTAAATCGTTATTAATTCTTATTTAATAATATACTAATGCTAGTATGCACCGTAATCAGAGCCGGATTAACCACGTGGGGGCCCTTAGGCAGTGCAATTTTCCAGGACCCTTTTCAACCATCACCAGAATTTGCATGAGGCACGGTCCCCTAGCTGATGCGGGGCCCCTCCTAGGAAATCGCCTAGTCTGCCTTAAGGTTAATCCGGCCCTGAACGTGATGTATTAAACTTCATTGAGGCTTGAACTGGTTTGAGTATAAAATTTATCATAGCAAATGTTTTTATGTAGACATGCATTTCGAAGTTATCTGGAATATTCGAGATCCATTTGGAACATATAACATTCAGACTCTAGGAGCATCATCTGGAATTTGTGAAATATCGATATTGTTATCCGTCCATTGAAAACCTTCATTTCTGTTGATATGACCCAGCCACATTTATGTTTGAAATAACATCAAGAACATTTCAGGTATATTCTGATCATAATCAATCATGATCATTCTGAATTTGGCATGACTCCCCACACTCAGACTACCATGAATCCTAGCTCGATATGAACATTATAGTATATAGAACCGAGGTATAGTCCATTCAACAATTATTGTCATATCGGGCTGGTGTGGAAAAATAAAATTAGGTTGACCTCATCTGTAATAATTTGCCATATGGATTCATTCAGGCTTCCTTTCCGGCCTTTTTTCTGCACTAAATTTATCGCGAATTAATAATTTTAATTTTTATCAGACGAATTTCACAGAGAGTAATACATCTATAATTCAAACATAAGAGGGTAAAAAATTACTGATTTTTTAAATGTTGTAGGGAACAAAATGATAAAGTTGAAAAACTCACCAATAGAATGAATTCAATCAAATGGTTTAGAGAAATTGTTCGGAAAGATCACCATTAGTTTGATGGTTTGATGCGCACACAAGTTTGCTCACGAATAATTTTTGTATGCGTTGCTTAATTCTTCCGCACAATTTTACACTATTCACCTCACCTCACAAATCTTTTCGAAAGACCCCAAAAGTAGTATTGACAAGTGTTGAGACCCGGGAATCATGCAGGCCAAGAAATTGACGTCTTATCCTCCTATTTGGGAACCCATATTATTTGAACAACTCTCAACGTTTCGTCCTATATTGGAGAGTGTTCCCTCCAGTAACATCCACATTCTTTGCCGAGTATTGAGAGGAACTTACATATTCTGATACCTTATCCTGGCAAATAGTTGCCAGGCCCTATAAGCATATCACAGATGAGTGCGATCCAAACATTCCACGCAAAATCCTCTTGAAAACCTGTTTGAGAATTTTTCTTATCGATACATGCTTATTGTGACACTTGTTTACTTCATTTTTTCGAAAGTGTCTTCGTCAAAAAACAGTCAGAATTATTTGCTTCGAGGGGTGAAATACTAGAACTCTCTAGAAATGGTGGGGTAAAAATTATTGTTCTTCTCTTAACGTATTTCAACCTTTACTGTGGCTAACTTGGACAACCCTGGCAATGGATTTTGTACTGACTGGTTGTTGTTTCTCAATAATTTGAAGAATCTCATCCTCGATTTCTGAGATGTTGGGGCATCCCAGTATGTGCTAACCCGGGTTTCGATTGAACTGGTATCACTACATCTCTACACCGAGTTCTAAACATTTGCGAGTTGAGATGATTTCTTCTGTATTCACAGCACTGGCATTCTGTCTGAATTTACCATTATTTAGAGTCATATCAACAAGTTCACTATTTGAATAAATGTCGGCATTTTTTTCGGAAAACTCATGGATGGTTTTCAGTATACTGACCCTTCGCCAGTTAATGGCCTGATAATCGACACACATGTAGACATTTTTGTATTTCAATATGTATAACTCAGATCCAGTATTTGAATTTCTCAGTATCGCAGTTGAGTTTGTTTAAAAAAATGTGCACATTTTATATAGAACGATAGTAAATAGGTTGTTCTCATGGATTACTCTTTAATAAAAAACCAACTCTACATGATCCGCCTCACCGGCATCATCAGGTGTTCTAGAAGATAAGTTTTGTTATTTCATAAGTCTTCACATTGAAGAAAATATGTAGAGAAAATATATATTACTGCATACCTGAAATAAATTTCATCACCTACTCTTTGCCATAAGAAAAAACGTTCCCGTGCAAGTGTGGGCGGGGCAGCTAAATTCGTATATATAAGTTGAAAAGGCAGATTCGGCCTCATCGAAAATGGATTGTTAATTACATGAAATGATTTGAAATTTGGTTATCGATTTCTTCTAGTGAATTACACATTTTTTTCGATTATTCATATCAAATCATACTTTTTTTTTGGTTTTAACGAATTGTTTATCTGAAAATTTGGGAATGAATAGTTTTTAAGGAATAAAAAAAATATATTTTTTCTACAAGCGTCCGCTTTCAACATTTGATGAAGGTTGACAAATGAGCACCTCTACAGTTTGCCGTCTTGTGAACGCCGCCACATTTCATACACTTGAATGTAGCATAACAGTCTTTTGGGGTTTGCCCTAATTCCTGACATCATTGACATTGTATGTCTGCGTTTCTTGATCTCAGGCTTTCTTTTTGTACAGTTATTCCGCAGTAGAACTGCAATTTGTTGAATATTACCGTATGCATTTAGACATTCCGCACCCGTATTTGGCACCTTAAGCGAATAGGCGCTATGCCATTGGTCAGACGAGCACGATAAGAAACCAATCACATTTCGAGTGCAAAATGTATAATACGTACAATAAGCGAGAGTTCAGCTTTATTTATCATTTTAATCAGCAATTACTTATATCGGCTAATTGAAAGTGGGATTTTTTTCCAATTGATGAATGAATCCTTGCTGGTTGCTTTATTCGGTCATTTTGAATTGTGAATGTTTTGAGCCTAGCATGACGTTTTTCAGTACCTAGGTATAGTTGCCAGACAGATTTTTTCGGCTTACCTATACTATAATATACGTAATTTATATTCTGCAGCATCCAAATGAAATATTTTTAAGATCGAAACATTGTACCAAGTTCTAGAAAAGAACTCTTTAATTTTGAAGCAATAAACTGAAAATGTCTAGTTTGATTACTGAATTTAGTCATTTCGTACGTTTTCTGAACATGAAAATTCGATTAATTTACTTACCAGAAAAATTCAGGATACAATCTTGATTAGTTTGGTGGGTTGGGATTATTGGGGTTCATGTCAGACTGAAAACATTTCTACCTAATGGAAAGATGGAATGAAGATGAGAACAATCGAACTATAGTAATTTAATCAACTAGTTTATTAACGTGTGAAAGGAGCGAGCGTATTAAAAGTCAAGATCATTTATCGCTAGATTAATAAGCGAGTGGATTGCAAAATTTCTCAATCGGTCAAAAATAATCAAATAAAGAAATTTTGACAAAAGAAGTATTTCATTCTTCAAAACATTTATGAATTTAGTATAACCAAATTGAATGGAACGATTGAAGTATCTCACCTAAATATTATAACTCGGTTCAGAAATTGAATTATTCGTGAGATTTCTGAATTTTCTATGTTCGGTTGCCCAAGAGAATTACGTATTAAAATGCGAAATCAAGCATTTATAGGGGTCATTACTGGAAGATTTCGTGTGCCTTAAACTGGACTATTGAAGTGTATTGAAAGTGTGGGGAAAGTTTCAGTGGTATTCATATTAAATCGCACCAAGCCTGGTGAGCAGAGTCTTTCGAATTTCACATATATTTGAAAATAAACATTAACAATACTGAAGGAAACAAGATCTTCCACAGATCCTTTTCCTTCTCCAATATGCTTTTATTGAAATTTTTCGATTTTTTTCAGAGATTCCTATGATTTTGCTCTCGACATTATTCTTTTTCTAGCAGAACATAACTTCGAATTTCAATGCATTCATTTGTTTTCTATTCTTTCTTTGTTGTACCTATATGTAGGTTCAAACGTGTGTTATCAAAATGTGAATTCTCAAATGAAGAGTTCAGTTAATATAGGCAAAAAACTACGACTTGGGGGGATAAGCATGTACAAAGTTTAGCGCGGTGCTACAGATACGTTTGTTTCACTCGCGCTAGAACAGAGAAGGTTTTGAGTCTACTAATGGTGTAGAGCTATTCGCTGAAGGTGCCAATTGCGGGTAAGGAATGTCTAAATGCTTACCGTATACGTTTTGAAAATTTCGACGAGAACAAGAGGCGCTGGATTTCTTTTTTTGCTACTAACATCTTTTGTAATCAACTGTGTGTTATACGGCTGACACAAATTGCTTAACGAGAAATATAACCTATTATGCATGGGTGCCAGCAGATTTTTTTTATCTCAGGGGGGCACAATGAAAATTTTATGAGGCGCAGGCGACATCAGTATTCCGTTTTGCTCAAAAACAATAGGGGAATCAAAATTTTAGCGGGAGTGATCGATACTGAATAAAATAAATTGTAATATCATCAGATGTTGAGGTTTGTACGAAATGTCAACAGCTATCAACAGCAAGGAAGTAAAATTTCAAATACTAAATTTGATCGAAACAAAACTAACAACAAACATTGCAAGCAAAATAGATAAGACCGATTGGCTGTAGGTTGAGCGGAGCTGGGCTGATTGGATTCAAGTCATAAGGGGTCGGCACTCATGCAGCTCAATCGACTTTTGGCCTTTCTGAGGGGCAGAGGGGAAAGAGATACGATGGGTGTAGTACAAAAAGGCGCATTCAAGCTAGAAAATCAAAAACTGGTGAAATTAATGCGTAGTCCAGTTAACCCTTGATCTGGCTGAGCCTTCTTTTTATAAAAGTTGTTGCTTCGGATTTGAAAGCAAACTTTCAGTGGCTGACCGCCCATGTTTATAAACATGGCCTTGTTTGTTTTTTAAACTCTTACTTACTGTTGTATATCGATATTGTTGTAAGTGATGAAGTATCTGTCCATGCCTAGGGTGACCAAATTCTTGGGATCCGTCTTGAAGAAGAACATTTCTGCTATGGTTTTGTAGTGTGACCTAGCCTTTCCGATGAACACCCAAAGAGATTCGTGCTTCTCGTAGATCATCATATAGACAGTGGTTCGATTGTTCTGAAAATAGGTACTATCTGCTCAATAGTATAATTATTTCTGATCTGCTTGGCAAACATATCGAACGTTTTTGAAATGCGAATTCCAATATTATACACAAAATATTATAAGTTTGCCAATATTCAGGCATATCAGCTTTCAACGTACTTCGCTCAATAATGAAAGCGATGAATAACGAAAGCATTTTGAACAGACAAGTGTAACTGAATTTTGGAATGTAATCTTCAATAAGAAGAGAATAGGTGTAACTGATATCACCATATATTTAACATTCAGTCATATTTTATGATGTATATTTGTGGCTTTTCATGCTTTTCTAGATATTCCAGGGGAATTATTCTGACCACCCTTACCATTTAAAATCAAACATTGAATTACTCAACGAAAGGTGAATTATAAACAGGTCACATTGTAAGAAATTGTATATCCACAATCCAACAGATACTTCGTGGAAGTAAGGTATAAAAATTCATGTTCCTTCAAATTGAAGAAAAAAATAAATGTGAGTGGTTCCCAGGCCTTTGAAATTGTTTCATTTTCAAGTCTAAGCTACAAAAAAATTAACAAAATTAAGTTCATCAAATTCGGGGGACCTCCAAGATAACTATGAGATCATCGAAGCTCAACACCTTACCACTTTAGTGACCTGGGAACTACAATAGCTCCAAATTTGTCTTGGGCGCACTATGTTGATGCTATTACAGCTAGAGCCAGACTGTTGACTCACATGATCCAGAGGGCTTTCAGAAGTTGCAGCTTGTCAATATATAAGCAATTATATTGCAAATGCTTGCTCCTCTTGTCGAATATGCTAGACCAGTGTAGTGTCTGTCTCTTCAAAGTGACCAGCATCCAGCATCTCTGGGAGTCGGTGCCGAGTTGGAATACTAGGCTTTAATTTGGGCTCATGAATCAGATTATCTAACTCCTTTGGAGATGATGGACCTTCAATTTTTGAGAATTGACGTAGCAGGGGCGACCTTATTATTGCTTAGCGGGCTCTGCATGTATTTTTTTGGAGAAGGTTTAGATTATCTTTAGAGTATATATACCAAACAATTACAAGACCATGACTCGGAAAAGAAAAAATCAAAACCGCACATCTTCAAAGCTTCTTATCCAGTAAAGTTTTTGATAGCTGTAATAGGCTCCTAGAGAGTTTAGTAAGTCCGACTACGGTCAATACTTTCAAAAACAGACTTGACCAGTTCATCAAACTTGAACAACTATAAGTTCATGATTGTGTTACCGTAAGAATTGTGCCTGTTAGAATTTACTTTATTCCACATATTTTTCATTTATTATTGCTGTTCTTTGGAACAATGAGCATTTCGTAACTTTTCTATGTATTGAGTTTATGGGTTATTTGTCCCTACTCTCATATGAACACTAGTAATCATAAGTACGAAGGGTGATAAATTGAAGCCAGATTACACTTGTAATAAATGAGGAAATTGGTAATTTCCTCATTCAACAATTCAATACTGAAACCTTTTAATACGGCACTGTATCCGAGGAATGCATATCGGGTCCACAGCTACGTTATCATATTTCGGAGCTACCTTCCAATCATCACGCATAAAAACAAATCCGGTCACAGCCCAGTTGTTTATTTAACTACGGGAAGCATAGAAATCAAACTGTGAAAAAAATAAAAACTTTGACCCTGTCGGCATAAACATTCGAAAATGGTCGTTTTCGAATGGTTTATTATAAATAAAAATTGGGGATTTATTAGAGTTCATGATCTTTAAGCTCATGAAAACTAACACTTTCACACTTAAGAAAAACATACGACGGTATTATTTATTATTATGGGTCAAAAAGAATATTTAGAACCGTGGGACTTGAAAAGGCCAACTGGCATCTTTTTCGGATACTCCTACAAAGACGAAAAACCTTTAAAAAAAGAATCTCATTGGTCAATAGGAGAGTAAAAACAAAGATTTTCCCTGGAAGGAGGCAATCTTCGAATAAGGTACCTCCCAAAAAGGTGGAGGGAAAAATTCACATTCGGTGTTACAATTATCGAAATAAGTCAGTAGTGTTCGGAGTCAGAACAGAAAAGGTTCTTCGATGTGCTCGCGAGTATTGACCGCGAAGTTCGGCTTGCTCGGTTTATTTTTTGGTGTGAAATAGGAAATTTCACAGTTAGTGTTTAAGTCTCAAGCGGAGACTCGTAGATTTCTTGAGAGTAATAGGTAAAGTGTTAGGTCTTAAACGAAGACGTGTTTTGTATTTAGCTATTCCGGGAATAGTAGTGAAAAGGGTTAATTAAAGTAGAATTTTGTAATTTAAAGTCACGTACTCGTCGGAATATCGCGAAACCGAAACGGAAGTGCGTGTAGAGAAAACGGTGTACGGAAGTTGGGCAAAGAAAAAGGATCGCTTTGTGGATTTAGTGGAGAAAAGCAGATTATTAGAAAGAGTAAAGAGGTCACATTTTTCCGAATTACATGAGTAATTTGAGATTCAAGTTGTGAGCTGTCCAGAGTCCTGAATCCTCCCAAGAATGAGTTTTTTTGTCATTTTTAGGTATAATAGTAAAGTAAGAAATCAGTTGTTGTAAGTTATCGAATTTATCAATTTCAAGTGAATGATTGTAATTTGGACACAAAACTTTTGAAAACTTTAGTGTTATACTCGTGTAAAGAATCGATCTTATTTTTTGTTTTGTTATTATATTATCGAAAACTAGTCAGATTTGCTTTATTTTGATCACTAGGGAATCCCCTGGAAAAATTATCCAACACATAAAGTCTCGTTCTTCGTGCAACGAGCCGATACCCACAAATTATATATTTTTTTTAACATCTCTAAATTAATGATAATCCACCTTTTAATCGAAGGAAAGCCGCTCTTCCGAAGATTCCAATAAAAAGGTGCCAGATTATTAGATACATAAAGAGTCAAATATTTGAAATTGAAAACACATCTTGCTCCATACAGTCAAACATCAAATTTGAGCTTATTATCGAAAACTCTCATTCTGCATGGACTGTGAGAAAGAAATAAAATTCTGTATTAAACAAGATGACTCTTTGAAATTCAAAAGATATCTTCAGCATAATTTCTTTTGCTTAGGAAATATATATATGTAATATACGAAATTGCTCAAAGAACTTACGCAGAACGCCATCTGATCGTTAGTATTAGAAAACGCTATCTTTTCAATGGAATAGTTTGATACTGTAATAACTTCTTGCCTTGGCGTCAAGAGAATTGGATCTAATATCCAGATTTCTCCGTTACTCCTCCCACAAGCTAAAAACAAGGCTGGAAAGAAAATATCTGTACCAGATGCTATTTTCTAGATTGATATAATTGTTTACAATTGGGAGAGTACTCCATGCAAGTTATTGTTGCAATCTGTTCCTCATCGTCTACAGCCTCTGGTAAGGTGTACTTGACGTATAAGAAATTGTCCATATAATTGAACAAGCTTATGGTACCGTTTTTATACCCAACTACCAAGTATGTGCTGAAATAAAAAGAACAAGCCAACGAATAATTTGATAAGGAAAAACATTTATGAGAATGCAGCGAAATACTTACAACTCGTCATGTACTGTTATGGCGCCAACATGACCATGCCCTCTTTCATAGATAACGTTGTGATTGTTCTTGATGAAGTCCACGAGAAAAACAGTTTGTGTTTGAACTGAAAAGCATATGGGTATTGAAAACCTGACTGTAAATTCAAAATTGAATGATTCCTTCAGAATTTGTAACATCTTATAGCATAAATTGTTTAATGACCTATTCACAATAAACGTAATCGTAAGAATCCCGTAACCAATACGTAATATTCGAAGGTGAAACTACAAAATTCATATTAACACTAGGTTACGTCCATTGTGAATCAAGCATAAGCTTTTATGGGCTTTCTGGCCCTGAATTATTTCAACCAACGTTTCGCCTACATCTTCAGAGGATTCTTGGTCTAATTGTAATTCGACGGCTGAGTTTCTGACCGCTCTCTGTCAGGGTCCGATACTGAGCTGTTATTCAAAGCGCCACTAATGGTGGGAGAGGGACGTGAGTTGACTTGTACGACCTCGATTGGTCGGCTCCATTCGTGTCCTATCCAAGACTGGCAACCCTGCTCCATGTAATGAGGGTTTTAATCTTTTCTGATCATGTTGTCTTTATTTTTATAAATCTCAATGGCTTCCATGTTTATCCTAAGATAGTTAACTTTTAATGTTTTACCTTTGAGAAAACTATATTGTACCATCTGTTAGAGCAGTGTTTCTTAACCTCGGGTCGCGACCCAAATTCGGATCGCGAGAGGTATTGGGTTGGGTCGCGGAAAACCCCCAAACGACTTTGAAGAAATGGTAAACTTTACATTTTATATCATTTTAGTATAATATGACACACAAAATAAATTGAAAAATTTGATGAGGGTCGCGAACTTCAAATATATTCGTATTTTGGGTCGCTAGCGAAAAAGGTTAAAAACCGCTGTGTTAGAGCATGTTTCACAAGCGCAGATTTTTCTGTCTGATGAAGTCGACAGCCTTTTCGTTCTACTTAATTCTAGCATTGATACTTCGTTTCGTAGTACCAATAAAGACTTTCTCGCGGTAGCCAGGTGTCAGCGAATTTTCTGCAGTCTCAAATTA
Source organism: Hippodamia convergens (assembly GCA_038502775.1). Classification (NCBI taxonomy): domain Eukaryota; kingdom Metazoa; phylum Arthropoda; class Insecta; order Coleoptera; family Coccinellidae; genus Hippodamia; species Hippodamia convergens. The sequence goes on from CM076607.1 coordinate 106,740,085, forward strand.
TCCGGTATATACCGGCTAGTGAAAGTAGGTCGACTTTGTCTTTGATAGTTCTGATCACTTTGCAAAGTTTTGTGTGGGCTTACAAATATTCTCGATATTGTGTACTTCAGTATTCTTCCAAATCTATCTGTAATCCTAGGGATATATGGTAAGATAGCTTTTCCGATGGGATAAGTAGTGATGTGCGATATCATCACGTCTGAAAATTTTTGGTCTTATTACCCTTTAAATTTTTTTTATTGAATCGATGTACAAATCAAAAGAGCTCTGGTTTGTCTAATCCTGGATGAGGTAGGATGTTTACTATGATATGTAATTTTTGATGGGTCAGAAACTTATTTACCACCAATTTATTTTATTTAAATAAGAGAAATAAATAAATAAAAAACTTGAAAAAAGATTTGTAAGAGTGTATGAACGTTCATAAGGATAATGTTCCATTGCGACCAATTGTAAGTACCATCGACTCACCAACGTAGGACTCAGCAAAAGTTTTGACACCTATGTTGAAACTTTATGTGGGAAATACGGAAACTATTCAGTTCGCAGAAAAGCTGTAGAACATCCAATTGTCTAATTGATGTTGACTCTCTGTTCAAATTAGTACCTATCAGAGAATCGCTTAGCTACATATCAGAGATATTCGTAAATGACATAGCACAACTCTTTGAACGTTGTTTAATATCTAGCTATTTTCAGTGGAAAGGAGAATTTCATGAGCAAATAGACGGTGTCGCAATGGAAAATTCTTTTAGTCTTGCAATTGCGAATTTATTCATGGAAAAATTCGAACAAAATGCTATAAAGACGGTATCGACAGAAGCATCTTTATGGCTACGTATGTACAATTGTGGTAAACCATGGGAATTATTGAACTTTCAGTTCACATAGTTGAAAAGGAGCGTAAATACAATGTTGCTCACGGGATTATCAGAGAGCTGTTATTCTATCCTCAATGACTTAGACGTATGGAGATAAACGAATAATTTCCTTTCGCAGTCTGTGAAATGAAATATTCACCAGACCTTTTATCAGTTATTATAAATATCCGTACGAACTGGGCTCTACTTTGGGATCTCAGCAGAAAAATCGTGAGAAGGAAAATCTTTGCTGAATTGCAAAATTGAGTATTTAGTCATTGCCAAGGCACGCCTAATTTGGAGAAGGAAAGGAAATTTTTTGATACCTGATTGGTACAAAAAGGTTAGGTGAGGGGGAACCACCCACCAGAGGTGGAGGCACATTAGTTTCCAAAGGGAGAAGTCAGTAGACCTGGGGACGACGGTTCCGTGAGGTTTTTCCAGGTTGCTCCGCGGAAGGTCAGAAAGAGTGCATCTAGGGACTCCGGTCGCGAAAGATATCCTTAGATTACTCGGAAGACGGAGAAGACGTCGGGAATCGGTGAACTTCAAATTTCGGTACTTTAGAAATATTAGGTCGTTTCGAAGGGTGAAACGGTTTGAGTAGGTACGTTAAAGGAATAAGGTACAGGTATTTCGTAGTTGACGGGAATACTAGGTAGCTTCGGGAAAGGGAAACCGAAGTAGTAGTTGTTTGAAAAAAAGGGAATTTTACGTTTAATTCAGTTAGGATATTCGAGTCGGGGTAGTTAGGTCAAAGTTTTGCGAAAACGGAAGTGAATCGGACCGGGAGTGATTTATTTCAGGAAACTTGGATTTCATACCAGCGCGGGAGATAAAAAGGTCAGAATTTTCTAATTTTATTTGATGAGAATAGTCGAGTCCAAAAGTCTTGCCATCTTCCATCTCCTATCAGCTCTCAGTGTAATTTCGTAGTATTATGTTATGTTGACATCTGGGTAATTAAGTAACTTAGAGAATAGGAAAACTTATACTTTCTTTATGAAAATTTAACTTATATAGTCTGAGGTGCAGACGTAGGAATTAATTTGTTATTTCAGTAAATTTTTGTAGGTACTTTGGGGAAAATAGATGTTTTTGTTAAGTTATTTCAGTGGTTTTAATAATTCCTAATAATCAGAACCTTCTCGTTTCCGCAGAAGGCCGGACCCACCCTCTCTCCGAAGTGGAGAGAGCCTAAATTTTGTTGTTAGGTTGACATATGAAGCCGTTCTCATTTGTCAACCCCCTTAACATTTAGACACTTTATGAACAAAGTCACTTTTACACAAAAAAGACAATGATCATATAGGGGTGCGTAGTACAACTGGTGACAGCGGTGGGATCGTGTTTATTTTTCGTTAAGGGAGAGTTTTTGTTTTGGAATTTTTGAAATTTTTTTTTTTCGCAAAAAAAAATTTTTTTTTTTAAAAATTTATTTTTTTTGGGGGTTCTTTTTTTTGTGATCGAAGATTTTCAAGAAATTTGAAGATGTTTCATTTTATAAATAGGAAAGTGAATAAATAAAGTTCAGGAAAAAGTATTTTTGTGAGGTGATAGGCAGTATAGAGTGCCAAGTTTGATTTTGAGGTGTGGGAGATTTTTGGACGAAGGACCATCGTTTTATGATTGAACGGAATATTTTATTCGGAATAATTATATCTATTGGTGCTATTTTGGCAAAACGAATTTTATTGAGATTAGAGTGAGGATTGTGAATTTCGAGAAGTAGGAATAATTGCGGCGTTTAAGTGTTGAGAATAGATTAAAGCTTAAGGTAAAGCTGAGTTCATTTTCAGGTAGTATTGTTTTTTCTCAAAATTCGATCCAGAGCGGAAAATAGTATACTTTCTCTTTCAGGACGCTAAATATATTTTTGGGGATTCGTATTGAAAATATTATTGAATTTGTTTCAGGAACTATTTTTTTTTTGTTTTGGAATAATTTTTTTCAGGACTATTTTTTTTTGGGAATTATTTTTTTCAGGAACTGATTTTTTGGAACTATTTTTTGAAACTATTTTTTTTTAGGAACCATTTTTTTTTCAGGAACGTTTTTTGGTTTTCTTTCAGGAAATATTCTGTTCTTTTGAGGTATATTTTTTTTCAGGTATAATTGATTTAATATTCCGTTATCATTGGGTTTATAGGAATGAATTGATATCTCATTTCGTCATAAATTCAAGAAATATATATCTGCGCGAATTTGATTGATTTGATTAGATTTTCTGAGTCGTATTTTAGAGAATTGTAGAAGTGTTAAAAAGCAGGTCGTTTAGTTGATTTTTTTTGTCTGATATTTATTTTTATTCGTATTTTCAAAAAAAAAAATTTTCGTAACCATGGCACAAAATACGTTTGTATATCCGTTAGGAATGTTAGCGACTACACTTGACAGTTTCTCGGGAAAAGATGCAAATCGATATTTCGAAAATTTAGAATTGCGGTCGAAATTAGATGGGTGGAGTGAGGATGACACCCTCACTCTACTCAAATTAAAATTGATAGGGGATGCGTATAATTTTTATAAATCAGACCTTACGTTTAGTACTTTAACGTACAAAGACCTGATAGCGAAATTTGTACAAAAATTCTCAGCGGTAAGGTTGCCGGGAGAATTTCAGTGGGATTTCAGCCGTTGTTTTCAAAGGCAGGACGAAAGCGTTTCTTCGTTCTGCACGCGACTACGTACTCTAGGAGCGAGTTTATTGAATGAAGATCTTTCTGGAGCCACCCAGGAGGAGGAAGCTGGTATTAGAAAAAAAAAACCGGGACCTGATTCTAAACCAATTTAAAATAGGACTCAGGAAGGAGATTTTAAGAGAAACGGGAATATTGTTATTGAAAGAAGAAAATCTGGACCTAGATAAAGCGGAGGAACTGGTGAAATTGCAGGAAATGAATATGAGAATGCTGCAAGGGAGGATGACGAATATGCGGATATCGGCAGTTGAGGTTGATCAGACTTGTCAACTGTGCGATAGACGAGGACATTCCGCTAAGGAATGTAGGATTGTCCGGCAGAGCAGAAGGAATACGGGACAAAACACTGTATCAAGGTGTTTTTCGTGTGGCCAGGGGGGGCCACTTTGCCAAAGAATGTTGGAAACGACAAAATCCAAGACAGGGAATGCGAGGTGCATGCCACACTTGTGGTAAAGGGGGACATTGGGCCAAGGAATGTCCCCAGAACTCACACGGTCAAGGAAGACAGCGAGCAAGGAACGGCGAAAACAGGAACATCAAAGATGAGTCAAAAATGAACTCGAGAAACAGAAGGAGGAAAGAACTCCGAAAGAACCGTCAGTCGTGGCTATTCAGGGAACAAATTCGGTATGGTTTAACGATGTGCCGAATATGTTAAAATTGAGAGTGAACGGAAAACCGGCTATCTGCCTGGTCGATTCAGGGGCGGCGGTGACGCTTGTAAAAAGTGAGCTAGTCGAAAAACGCAGAGTATATAGGGAAGAAATCGGCATACCGCTAACGAACGCGTCAGGACACCTTTTACATACGTTAGGTACGGCCGATGTATTCGTGGGACCGATCGAGGGTACAAATTTTACCGCCGTCCTCTGCGATGACGTGAATTTAGGAAACGTCCAGGTGATTTTGGGTAGAGACTTCCTTCACGCGAATCAGGCACTTATTCATTATGATGAGGAACCCTCGGTCATGATGTGGGGACGGAAATTTCTGTTGCGGAATAAGAAGGATTTAGAAGGACAAACACCTGTGGATACCGAGTGTAGAGATAGATTCATAGGCATAATTCAATACGGGGAACGAAACAATGAATGTTATGAAAGCAAGGTTTGTTCTCAGATTGAAAAATTTCGGACAACTGAATACTCAGAGGGACGAAAATCAAGGAAAGTCGGTATTCTAGTGGGAGAAAAGGCTAGTAAACAATTGACGAGTTTTCACACAACAATGACGCGTAGAAATCAAGGAAGTTACAGTAGAACAGAAAAAACAGAGGGAATTCCGTGGAGAAAAAGCGAAAAAGCAAATAGTGAAGAGATATCGAAGGTTAAATGTTTTGATGTGAAAACCGCCAAAGTTGATTTAAGAATCGGAGATAGGGTATGTTCGGGGAGACTGAGGCAAAATCACGGTGTACCAATGAGGTCCTGGGATTGTCCTTGTAAGATTTCTAATAGGACGAGCCGGGTACAGTATGAAGTAGACGACGAGGAAAATGGAAGGTTTGTAGGGAAAATTTCTCTACGTCGATCCGATAGGTCATGGCGTCTACCAGAGCGAAAGGGCTATTCATAAAAAAAAAATTTTTGGGTACGAGGGGATGAGTCTTCAGACGAGTCCCTCAGGAGAACTGAATCGACTTCCTGCCCGTTTCGTAGATTCCAGGGGCTTCCTGACCCGGAGAGCCACCACCTGAAAAGGGTCCCTGTTCTGGGTAACGAACATGCACCGGATAAGAGTTTCTTTTTTTTTGTTTTTCTTCTTTCTTAGGGGTTCGTTTAATTATCGGCAAATCTATTTTCACCGCTGAAATTTGGAGAGCATTTTTCGCTCTACGTTTTGGGTACGAGGGGATGAGTCCTTAGATGAGTCCCTCAGGAGAATTGAATCGACTTCCTGCCCGTTTCGTAGATTCCAGGGGCTTCCTGACCCGGAGAGCCACCACCTGAAAAGGGTCCCTGTTCTGGGTAACGAACATGCACCGGATAAGAGTTTCTTTTTTTTTGTTTTTCTTCTTTCTAAGGGGTTCGTTTAATTATCGGCAAATCTATTTTCACCGCTGAAATTTGGAGAGCATTTTTCGCTCTACGTTTTGGGTACGAGGGGATGAGTCCTTAGATGAGTCCCTCAGGAGAATTGAATCGACTTCCTGCCCGTTTCGTAGATTCCAGGGGCTTCCTGACCCGGAGAGCCACCACCTGAAAAGGGTCCCTGTTCTGGGTAACGAACATGCACCGGATAAGAGTTTCTTTTTTTTTGTTTTTCTTCTTTCTTAGGGGTTCGTTTAATTATCGGCAAATCTATTTTCACCGCTGAAATTTGGAGAGCATTTTTCGCTCTACGTTTTGGGTACGAGGGGATGAGTCCTTAGATGAGTCCCTCAGGAGAATTGAATCGACTTCCTGCCCGTTTCGTAGATTCCAGGGGCTTCCTGACCCGGAGAGCCACCACCTGAATAGGGTCCCTGTTCTGAGTAACGAACAGACACCGGTTAAGAGTTTCTTTTTTTTGTTTTTTCTTAGGGATTCGTTTAATCATCTGTCAATTTAGTTTCACTATCGAAATTTTGAGAGCATTTGCGCTCTACGTTTTGGGTACGAGGGGATGAGTCTTCAGACGAGTCCCTCAGGAGAATTGAATCGACTTCCTGCTCGTTTCGTAGATTCCAGGTGCTTACTGACGCGGAGAGTTCTTGTTCGGAGAAATGAACATGCCTAGTAAATTAAAGGTTGTTTTTTTTTGGTCAGGCAAATTCAATTTTGAATGATAGTTGAAAGAAAGAAGCATTGCGGTCGCTCAAGATAGCAGACGATAATTGTGTATAGCTTTTCCATGGCGAGCACAAGGTTAATTTTCACCAGTGGCGTGGTCGCACACTTGTGAATGATTTTTTGTTTGTTTTTCTATGGTACGATAAGGAAATGTTAAGTACTGTAAGCTTACTTCTGTGAATGTAGAAGAGTTTTAAATACATAATGAGTTATTCAATGTTTTTGAGAAAAAGTAATTATGAGTTGATGGTACAGAAGTAAGAGTGTACTGCTGTATAATTTCAATATGGTATAGAAGTAAAAGTGTATTGCTTTTAATGTTTTGATTTTTTTGTGTTGTTCAATTTACCTGATTATGGTTATTTTATATTAGTTGATAGTTTTCTTATGTCACTGATTCATAGTTAACGAAGATAGAAGATGGATGCCAGTAGTCCAGAAGTATGGAGAATGGTCTGATTCTAGCTGATGGGATAAACTTAATGAGATACATAAGTGTCGAAGCGCTAATAGCATATAATTTTGAACATAAAAACAATGATGTGATAGTGATATCCATACGTGATGTCGCGAAATTTCGTACACGAGAAAGACCTTATAAAAGTGAACGAGTGACGGAAAGTTTTACAAATCGACGAGATGAATTGAATAGACTTGATCTGAATAGTTAAAATAACTTAATTAAAACCGAGGGTGTAGTTAACTAAATATATGGACTTGGAAGAAGGGAAATGTCGGTCTACGAACTCTTTTCGAAGGCTAAGATGGGAAAAACCAATCGCAAGTAGGAGCATTGAGTATCACCCAGCTGCGTGGATATGGTTATGGAAATGATTTATTCTTCAATGAGTCGACCACTGGATTTTATACTGTTCCTAGAATGGCGACATATGTGCAAGGTGTACTTTATTAGGTGTATAGCCACGGAATCACCCTCGTTGACAGTTTGTGAAATACTTCAGCATTGAGGCTAATGGATCGACATCGAACCAACTAGGGGTGCATTAGAGAAGAAACAGTGAATTACCAGAGTACCAGAACACACCGTACGCCTACGTGTATTCGAATTTGCGTACTCAAGTTTTACAGTACTACCAAAATAGTGAAATGTAAACAGTGTCGTAGGTCACGAACCTGGTGCGAAGTCGGTATCAGCGCAACCGTAGGGACGTTCGGTAAATAAACACTACCTAGCGATGTTATCAAGTGCGCGTGCTAATTGCGACAGAAGAGTTCGACATCGGCACGTATCTCAAACGGTTTAAATCCCGAAGCGAAGGTCAGTTCTCGAAAAAGAAGCTTATCTTGGTAATGGAGATCTAAAGCTGGGGCGAGACACCATGTAGTGATTTCGCGAGTGATTTTTGAAAATCGATCAGTGAACAGTAAAAGACTCTATTTAGGAGGAGTGATGATCAGTTTTTTTTTTGGAACTTCATGAATGAACCCAACATATATTTGTTTTGAAGCCGATGAGTTGATGTTTAGATTAGGTTTATAATGTTTTAGACTAGTTGAGTTAGTTATGTAGGTTCTTGAATTTCGTATTTGCGTAAACCATTTGAGATGTTTCGTTTACATGCTGAACCTTGTGTTATTTTAATTTAGATATTTTTGATTTTTGGCTGAGCATCGATAGGAATGTGAATGGGAGACGATGGACTATTGGATTCCTGGGAACTATTATAAGGGAAAAGTTATGGCAACCGATGCTAAAACTTTTTTTTAGGAGGGTGTATTGTGGTAAACCATGGGAATTATTGAACTTTCAGTTCACATAGTTGAAAAGGAGCGTAAATACAATGTTGCTCACGGGATTATCAGAGAGCTGTTATTCGATCCTCAATGACTTAGAAGTCTGGAGATAAACGAATAATTTCCTTTCGCAGTCTGTGAAATGAAATATTCACCAGACCTTTTATCAGTTATTATAAATATCCGTACGAACTGGGCTCTACTTTGGGATCTCAGCAGAAAAATCGTGAGAAGGAAAATCTTTGCTGAATTGCAAAATTGAGTATTTAGTCATTGCCAAGGCACGCCTAATTTGGAGAAGGAAAGAAAATTTTTTGATACCTGATTGGTACAAAAAGGTTAGGTGAGGGGGAACCACCCACCAGATGTGGAGGCACATTAGTTTCCAAAGGGAGAAGTCAGTAGACCTGGGGACGACGGTTCCGTGAGGTTTTTCCAGGTTGCTCCGCGGAAGGTCAGAAAGAGTGCATCTAGGGACTCCGGTCGCGAAAGATATCCTTAGATTACTCGGAAGACGGAGAAGACGTCGGGAATCGGTGAACTTCAAATTTCGGTACTTTAGAAATATTAGGTCGTTTCGAAGGGTGAAACGGTTTGAGTAGGTACGTTAAGGGAATAAGGTACTGGTATTTCGTAGTTGACGGGAATACTAGGTAGCTTCGGGAAAGGGAAACCGAAGTAGTAGTTGTTTGAAAAAAAGGGAATTTTACGTTTAATTCAGTTAGGATATTCGAGTCGGGGTAGTTAGGTCAAAGTTTTGCGAAAACGGAAGTGAATCGGACCGGGAGTGATTTATTTCAGGAAACTTGGATTTCATACCAGCGCGGGAGATAAAAAGGTCAGAATTTTCTAATTTTATTTGATGAGAATAGTCGAGTCCAAAAGTCTTGCCATCTTCCATCTCCTATCAGCTCTCAGTGTAATTTCGTAGTATTATGTTATGTTGACATCTGGGTAATTAAGTAACTTAGAGAATAGGAAAACTTATACTTTCTTTATGAAAATTTAACTTATATAGTCTGAGGTGCAGACGTAGGAATTAATTTGTTATTTCAGTAAATTTTTGTAGGTACTTTGGGGAAAATAGATGTTTTTGTTAAGTTATTTCAGTGGTTTTAATAATTCCTAATAATCAGAACCTTCTCGTTTCCGCAGAAGGCCGGACCCACCCTCTCTCCGAAGTGGAGAGAGCCTAAATTTTGTTGTTAGGTTGACATATGAAGCCGTTCTCATTTGTCAACCCCCTTAACATTTAGACACTTTATGAACAAAGTCACTTTTACACAAAAAAGACAATGATCATATAGGGGTGCGTAGTACAACTGGTGACAGCGGTGGGATTGTGTTTATTTTTCGTTAAGGGAGAGTTTTTGTTTTGGAATTTTTGAAATTTTTTTTTTCGCAAAAAAAAATTTTTTTTTTAAAAATTTATTTTTTTTGGGGGTTCTTTTTTTTGTGATCGAAGATTTTCAAGAAATTTGAAGATGTTTCATTTTATAAATAGGAAAGTGAATAAATAAAGTTCAGGAAAAAGTATTTTTGTGAGGTGATAGGCAGTATAGAGTGCCAAGTTTGATTTTGAGGTGTGGGAGATTTTTGGACGAAGGACCATCGTTTTATGATTGAACGGAATATTTTATTCGGAATAATTATATCTATTGGTGCTATTTTGGCAAAACGAATTTTATTGAGAGTAGAGTGAGGATTGTGAATTTCGAGAAGTAGGAATAATTGCGGCGTTTAAGTGTTGAGAATAGATTAAAGCTTAAGGTAAAGCTGAGTTCATTTTCAGGTAGTATTGTTTTTTCTCAAAATTCGATCCAGAGCGGAAAATAGTATACTTTCTCTTTCAGGACGCTAAATATATTTTTGGGGATTCGTATTGAAAATATTATTAAATTTGTTTCAGGAACTATTTTTTTTTTGTTTTGGAATAATTTTTTTCAGGACTATTTTTTTTTGGGAATTATTTTTTTCAGGAACTGATTTTTTGGAACTATTTTTTGAAACTATTTTTTTTTAGGAACCATTTTTTTTTCAGGAACGTTTTTTGGTTTTCTTTCAGGAAATATTCTGTTCTTTTGAGGTATATTTTTTTTCAGGTATAATTGATTTAATTTTCCGTTATCATTGGGTTTATAGGAATGAATTGATATCTCATTTCGTCATAAATTCAAGAAATATATATCTGCGCGAATTTGATTGATTTGATTAGATTTTCTGAGTCGTATTTTAGAGAATTGTAGAAGTGTTAAAAAGCAGGTCGTTTAGTTGATTTTTTTTGTCTGATATTTATTTTTATTCGTATTTTCAAAAAAAAAAAAATTTTCGTAACCATGGCACAAAATACGTTTGTATATCCGTTAGGAATGTTAGCGACTACACTTGACAGTTTCTCGGGAAAAGATGCAAATCGATATTTCGAAAATTTAGAATTGCGGTCGAAATTAGATGGGTGGAGTGAGGATGACACCCTCACTCTACTCAAATTAAAATTGATAGGGGATGCGTATAATTTTTATAAATCAGACCTTACGTTTAGTACTTTAACGTACAAAGACCTGATAGCGAAATTTGTACAAAAATTCTCAGCGGTAAGGTTGCCGGGAGAATTTCAGTGGGATTTGAGCCGTTGTTTTCAAAGGCAGGACGAAAGCGTTTCTTCGTTCTGCACGCGACTACGTACTCTAGGAGCGAGTTTATTGAATGAAGATCTTTCTGGAGCCACCCAGGAGGAGGAAGCTGGTATTAGAAAAAAAAAACCGGGACCTGATTCTAAACCAATTTAAAATAGGACTCAGGAAGGAGATTTTAAGAGAAACGGGAATATTGTTATTGAAAGAAGAAAATCTGGACCTAGATAAAGCGGAGGAACTGGTGAAATTGCAGGAAATGAATATGAGAATGCTGCAAGGGAGGATGACGAATATGCGGATATCGGCAGTTGAGGTTGATCAGACTTGTCAACTGTGCGATAGACGAGGACATTCCGCTAAGGAATGTAGGATTGTCCGGCAGAGCAGAAGGAATACGGGACAAAACACTGTATCAAGGTGTTTTTCGTGTGGCCAGGGGGGGCCACTTTGCCAAAGAATGTTGGAAACGACAAAATCCAAGACAGGGAATGCGAGGTGCATGCCACACTTGTGGTAAAGGGGGACATTGGGCCAAGGAATGTCCCCAGAACTCACACGGTCAAGGAAGACAGCGAGCAAGGAACGGCGAAAACAGGAACATCAAAGATGAGTCAAAAATGAACTCGAGAAACAGAAGGAGGAAAGAACTCCGAAAGAACCGTCAGTCGTGGCTATTCAGGGAACAAATTCGGTATGGTTTAACGATGTGCCGAATATGTTAAAATTGAGAGTGAACGGAAAACCGGCTATCTGCCTGGTCGATTCAGGGGCGGCGGTGACGCTTGTAAAAAGTGAGCTAGTCGAAAAACGCAGAGTATATAGGGAAGAAATCGGCATACCGCTAACGAACGCGTCAGGACACCTTTTACATACGTTAGGTACGGCCGATGTATTCGTGGGACCGATCGAGGGTACAAATTTTACCGCCGTCCTCTGCGATGACGTGAATTTAGGAAACGTCCAGGTGATTTTGGGTAGAGACTTCCTTCACGCGAATCAGGCACTTATTCATTATGATGAGGAACCCTCGGTCATGATGTGGGGACGGAAATTTCTGTTGCGGAATAAGAAGGATTTAGAAGGACAAACACCTGTGGATACCGAGTGTAGAGATAGATTCATAGGCATAATTCAATACGGGGAACGAAACAATGAATGTTATGAAAGCAAGGTTTGTTCTCAGATTGAAAAATTTCGGACAACTGAATACTCAGAGGGACGAAAATCAAGGAAAGTCGGTATTCTAGTGGGAGAAAAGGCTAGTAAACAATTGACGAGTTTTCACACAACAATGACGCGTAGAAATCAAGGAAGTTACAGTAGAACAGAAAAAACAGAGGGAATTCCGTGGAGAAAAAGCGAAAAAGCAAATAGTGAAGAGATATCGAAGGTTAAATGTTTTGATGTGAAAACCGCCAAAGTTGATTTAAGAATCGGAGATAGGGTATGTTCGGGGAGACTGAGGCAAAATCACGGTGTACCAATGAGGTCCTGGGATTGTCCTTGTAAGATTTCTAATAGGACGAGCCGGGTACAGTATGAAGTAGACGACGAGGAAAATGGAAGGTTTGTAGGGAAAATTTCTCTACGTCGATCCGATAGGTCATGGCGTCTACCAGAGCGAAAGGGCTATTCATAAAAAAAAAATTTTTGGGTACGAGGGGATGAGTCTTCAGACGAGTCCCTCAGGAGAACTGAATCGACTTCCTGCCCGTTTCGTAGATTCCAGGGGCTTCCTGACCCGGAGAGCCACCACCTGAAAAGGGTCCCTGTTCTGGGTAACGAACATGCACCGGATAAGAGTTTCTTTTTTTTTGTTTTTCTTCTTTCTTAGGGGTTCGTTTAATTATCGGCAAATCTATTTTCACCGCTGAAATTTGGAGAGCATTTTTCGCTCTACGTTTTGGGTACGAGGGGATGAGTCCTTAGATGAGTCCCTCAGGAGAATTGAATCGACTTCCTGCCCGTTTCGTAGATTCCAGGGGCTTCCTGACCCGGAGAGCCACCACCTGAAAAGGGTCCCTGTTCTGGGTAACGAACATGCACCGGATAAGAGTTTCTTTTTTTTTGTTTTTCTTCTTTCTAAGGGTTCGTTTAATTATCGGCAAATCTATTTTCACCGCTGAAATTTGGAGAGCATTTTTCGCTCTACGTTTTGGGTACGAGGGGATGAGTCCTTAGATGAGTCCCTCAGGAGAATTGAATCGACTTCCTGCCCGTTTCGTAGATTCCAGGGGCTTCCTGACCCGGAGAGCCACCACCTGAAAAGGGTCCCTGTTCTGGGTAACGAACATGCACCGGATAAGAGTTTCTTTTTTTTTGTTTTTCTTCTTTCTTAGGGGTTCGTTTAATTATCGGCAAATCTATTTTCACCGCTGAAATTTGGAGAGCATTTTTCGCTCTACGTTTTGGGTACGAGGGGATGAGTCCTTAGATGAGTCCCTCAGGAGAATTGAATCGACTTCCTGCCCGTTTCGTAGATTCCAGGGGCTTCCTGACCCGGAGAGCCACCACCTGAATAGGGTCCCTGTTCTGAGTAACGAACAGACACCGGTTAAGAGTTTCTTTTTTTTGTTTTTTCTTAGGGATTCGTTTAATCATCTGTCAATTTAGTTTCACTATCGAAATTTTGAGAGCATTTGCGCTCTACGTTTTGGGTACGAGGGGATGAGTCTTCAGACGAGTCCCTCAGGAGAATTGAATCGACTTCCTGCCCGTTTCGTAGATTCCAGGTGCTTACTGACGCGGAGAGTTCTTGTTCGGAGAAATGAACATGCCTAGTAAATTAAAGGTTGTTTTTTTTTGGTCAGGCAAATTCAATTTTGAATGATAGTTGAAAGAGAGAAGCATTGCGGTCGCTCAAGATAGCAGACGATAATTGTGTATAGCTTTTCCATGGCGAGCACAAGGTTAATTTTCACCAGTGGCGTGGTCGCACACTTGTGAATGATTTTTTGTTTGTTTTTCTATGGTACGATAAGGAAATGTTAAGTACTGTAAGCTTACTTCTGTGAATATAGAAGAGTTTTAAATACATAATGAGTTATTCAATGTTTTTGAGAAAAAGTAATTATGAGTTGATGGTACAGAAGTAAGAGTGTACTGCTGTATAATTTCAATATGGTATAGAAGTAAAAGTGTATTGCTTTTAATGTTTTGATTTTTTTGTGTTGTTCAATTTACCTGATTATGGTTATTTTATATTAGTTGATAGTTTTCTTATGTCACTGATTCATAGTTAACGAAGATAGAAGATGGATGCCAGTAGTCCAGAAGTATGGAGAATGGTCTGATTCTAGCTGATGGGATAAACTTAATGAGATACATAAGTGTCGAAGCGCTAATAGCATATAATTTTGAACATAAAAACAATGATGTGATAGTGATATCCATACGTGATGTCGCGAAATTTCGTACACGAGAAAGACCTTATAAAAGTGAACGAGTGACGGAAAGTTTTACAAATCGACGAGATGAATTGAATAGACTTGATCTGAATAGTTAAAATAACTTAATTAAAACCGAGGGTGTAGTTAACTAAATATATGGACTTGGAAGAAGGGAAATGTCGGTCTACGAACTCTTTTCGAAGGCTAAGATGGGAAAAACCAATCGCAAGTAGGAGCATTGAGTATCACCCAGCTGCGTGGATATGGTTATGGAAATGATTTATTCTTCAATGAGTCGACCACTGGATTTTATACTGTTCCTAGAATGGCGACATATGTGCAAGGTGTACTTTATTAGGTGTATAGCCACGGAATCACCCTCGTTGACAGTTTGTGAAATACTTCAGCATTGAGGCTAATGGATCGACATCGAACCAACTAGGGGTGCATTAGAGAAGAAACAGTGAATTACCAGAGTACCAGAACACACCGTACGCCTACGTGTATTCGAATTTGCGTACTCAAGTTTTACAGTACTACCAAAATAGTGAAATGTAAACAGTGTCGTAGGTCACGAACCTGGTGCGAAGTCGGTATCAGCGCAACCGTAGGGACGTTCGGTAAATAAACACTACCTAGCGATGTTATCAAGTGCGCGTGCTAATTGCGACAGAAGAGTTCGACATCGGCACGTATCTCAAACGGTTTAAATCCCGAAGCGAAGGTCAGTTCTCGAAAAAGAAGCTTATCTTGGTAATGGAGATCTAAAGCTGGGGCGAGACACCATGTAGTGATTTCGCGAGTGATTTTTGAAAATCGATCAGTGAACAGTAAAAGACTCTATTTAGGAGGAGTGATGATCAGTTTTTTTTTTGGAACTTCATGAATGAACCCAACATATATTTGTTTTGAAGCCGATGAGTTGATGTTTAGATTAGGTTTATAATGTTTTAGACTAGTTGAGTTAGTTATGTAGGTTCTTGAATTTCGTATTTGCGTAAACCATTTGAGATGTTTCGTTTACATGCTGAACCTTGTGTTATTTTAATTTAGATATTTTTGATTTTTGGCTGAGCATCGATAGGAATGTGAATGGGAGACGATGGACTATTGGATTCCTGGGAACTATTATAAGGGAAAAGTTATGGCAACCGATGCTAAAACTTTTTTTTAGGAGGGTGTATTGTGGTAAACCATGGGAATTATTGAACTTTCAGTTCACATAGTTGAAAAGGAGCGTAAATACAATGTTGCTCACGGGATTATCAGAGAGCTGTTATTCGATCCTCAATGACTTAGAAGTCTGGAGATAAACGAATAATTTCCTTTCGCAGTCTGTGAAATGAAATATTCACCAGACCTTTTATCAGTTATTATAAATATCCGTACGAACTGGGCTCTACTTTGGGATCTCAGCAGAAAAATCGTGAGAAGGAAAATCTTTGCTGAATTGCAAAATTGAGTATTTAGTCATTGCCAAGGCACGCCTAATTTGGAGAAGGAAAGAAAATTTTTTGATACCTGATTGGTACAAAAAGGTTAGGTGAGGGGGAACCACCCACCAGATGTGGAGGCACATTAGTTTCCAAAGGGAGAAGTCAGTAGACCTGGGGACGACGGTTCCGTGAGGTTTTTCCAGGTTGCTCCGCGGAAGGTCAGAAAGAGTGCATCTAGGGACTCCGGTCGCGAAAGATATCCTTAGATTACTCGGAAGACGGAGAAGACGTCGGGAATCGGTGAACTTCAAATTTCGGTACTTTAGAAATATTAGGTCGTTTCGAAGGGTGAAACGGTTTGAGTAGGTACGTTAAGGGAATAAGGTACTGGTATTTCGTAGTTGACGGGAATACTAGGTAGCTTCGGGAAAGGGAAACCGAAGTAGTAGTTGTTTGAAAAAAAGGGAATTTTACGTTTAATTCAGTTAGGATATTCGAGTCGGGGTAGTTAGGTCAAAGTTTTGCGAAAACGGAAGTGAATCGGACCGGGAGTGATTTATTTCAGGAAACTTGGATTTCATACCAGCGCGGGAGATAAAAAGGTCAGAATTTTCTAATTTTATTTGATGAGAATAGTCGAGTCCAAAAGTCTTGCCATCTTCCATCTCCTATCAGCTCTCAGTGTAATTTCGTAGTATTATGTTATGTTGACATCTGGGTAATTAAGTAACTTAGAGAATAGGAAAACTTATACTTTCTTTATGAAAATTTAACTTATATAGTCTGAGGTGCAGACGTAGGAATTAATTTGTTATTTCAGTAAATTTTTGTAGGTACTTTGGGGAAAATAGATGTTTTTGTTAAGTTATTTCAGTGGTTTTAATAATTCCTAATAATCAGAACCTTCTCGTTTCCGCAGAAGGCCGGACCCACCCTCTCTCCGAAGTGGAGAGAGCCTAAATTTTGTTGTTAGGTTGACATATGAAGCCGTTCTCATTTGTCAACCCCCTTAACATTTAGACACTTTATGAACAAAGTCACTTTTACACAAAAAAGACAATGATCATATAGGGGTGCGTAGTACAACTGGTGACAGCGGTGGGATTGTGTTTATTTTTCGTTAAGGGAGAGTTTTTGTTTTGGAATTTTTGAAATTTTTTTTTTCGCAAAAAAAAATTTTTTTTTTAAAAATTTATTTTTTTTGGGGGTTCTTTTTTTTGTGATCGAAGATTTTCAAGAAATTTGAAGATGTTTCATTTTATAAATAGGAAAGTGAATAAATAAAGTTCAGGAAAAAGTATTTTTGTGAGGTGATAGGCAGTATAGAGTGCCAAGTTTGATTTTGAGGTGTGGGAGATTTTTGGACGAAGGACCATCGTTTTATGATTGAACGGAATATTTTATTCGGAATAATTATATCTATTGGTGCTATTTTGGCAAAACGAATTTTATTGAGAGTAGAGTGAGGATTGTGAATTTCGAGAAGTAGGAATAATTGCGGCGTTTAAGTGTTGAGAATAGATTAAAGCTTAAGGTAAAGCTGAGTTCATTTTCAGGTAGTATTGTTTTTTCTCAAAATTCGATCCAGAGCGGAAAATAGTATACTTTCTCTTTCAGGACGCTAAATATATTTTTGGGGATTCGTATTGAAAATATTATTAAATTTGTTTCAGGAACTATTTTTTTTTTGTTTTGGAATAATTTTTTTCAGGACTATTTTTTTTTGGGAATTATTTTTTTCAGGAACTGATTTTTTGGAACTATTTTTTGAAACTATTTTTTGAAACTATTTTTTTTTAGGAACCATTTTTTTTTCAGGAACGTTTTTTGGTTTTCTTTCAGGAAATATTCTGTTCTTTTGAGGTATATTTTTTTTCAGGTATAATTGATTTAATTTTCCGTTATCATTGGGTTTATAGGAATGAATTGATATCTCATTTCGTCATAAATTCAAGAAATATATATCTGCGCGAATTTGATTGATTTGATTAGATTTTCTGAGTCGTATTTTAGAGAATTGTAGAAGTGTTAAAAAGCAGGTCGTTTAGTTGATTTTTTTTGTCTGATATTTATTTTTATTCGTATTTTCAAAAAAAAAAAATTTTCGTAACCATGGCACAAAATACGTTTGTATATCCGTTAGGAATGTTAGCGACTACACTTGACAGTTTCTCGGGAAAAGATGCAAATCGATATTTCGAAAATTTAGAATTGCGGTCGAAATTAGATGGGTGGAGTGAGGATGACACCCTCACTCTACTCAAATTAAAATTGATAGGGGATGCGTATAATTTTTATAAATCAGACCTTACGTTTAGTACTTTAACGTACAAAGACCTGATAGCGAAATTTGTACAAAAATTCTCAGCGGTAAGGTTGCCGGGAGAATTTCAGTGGGATTTGAGCCGTTGTTTTCAAAGGCAGGACGAAAGCGTTTCTTCGTTCTGCACGCGACTACGTACTCTAGGAGCGAGTTTATTGAATGAAGATCTTTCTGGAGCCACCCAGGAGGAGGAAGCTGGTATTAGAAAAAAAAAAACCGGGACCTGATTCTAAACCAATTTAAAATAGGACTCAGGAAGGAGATTTTAAGAGAAACGGGAATATTGTTATTGAAAGAAGAAAATCTGGACCTAGATAAAGCGGAGGAACTGGTGAAATTGCAGGAAATGAATATGAGAATGCTGCAAGGGAGGATGACGAATATGCGGATATCGGCAGTTGAGGTTGATCAGACTTGTCAACTGTGCGATAGACGAGGACATTCCGCTAAGGAATGTAGGATTGTCCGGCAGAGCAGAAGGAATACGGGACAAAACACTGTATCAAGGTGTTTTTCGTGTGGCCAGGGGGGGCCACTTTGCCAAAGAATGTTGGAAACGACAAAATCCAAGACAGGGAATGCGAGGTGCATGCCACACTTGTGGTAAAGGGGGACATTGGGCCAAGGAATGTCCCCAGAACTCACACGGTCAAGGAAGACAGCGAGCAAGGAACGGCGAAAACAGGAACATCAAAGATGAGTCAAAAATGAACTCGAGAAACAGAAGGAGGAAAGAACTCCGAAAGAACCGTCAGTCGTGGCTATTCAGGGAACAAATTCGGTATGGTTTAACGATGTGCCGAATATGTTAAAATTGAGAGTGAACGGAAAACCGGCTATCTGCCTGGTCGATTCAGGGGCGGCGGTGACGCTTGTAAAAAGTGAGCTAGTCGAAAAACGCAGAGTATATAGGGAAGAAGTCGGCATAC
This sequence comes from Hippodamia convergens, assembly GCA_038502775.1. NCBI lineage: Eukaryota > Metazoa > Arthropoda > Insecta > Coleoptera > Coccinellidae > Hippodamia > Hippodamia convergens. Next base: position 106,758,889 of record CM076607.1, read on the forward strand.
CGCTAACGAACGCGTCAGGACACCTTTTACATACGTTAGGTACGGCCGATGTATTCGTGGGACCGATCGAGGGTACAAATTTTACCGCCGTCCTCTGCGATGACGTGAATTTAGGAAACGTCCAGGTGATTTTGGGTAGAGACTTCCTTCACGCGAATCAGGCACTTATTCATTATGATGAGGAACCCTCGGTCATGATGTGGGGACGGAAATTTCTGTTGCGGAATAAGAAGGATTTAGAAGGACAAACACCTGTGGATACCGAGTGTAGAGATAGATTCATAGGCATAATTCAATACGGGGAACGAAACAATGAATGTTATGAAAGCAAGGTTTGTTCTCAGATTGAAAAATTTCGGACAACTGAATACTCAGAGGGACGAAAATCAAGGAAAGTCGGTATTCTAGTGGGAGAAAAGGCTAGTAAACAATTGACGAGTTTTCACACAACAATGACGCGTAGAAATCAAGGAAGTTACAGTAGAACAGAAAAAACAGAGGGAATTCCGTGGAGAAAAAGCGAAAAAGCAAATAGTGAAGAGATATCGAAGGTTAAATGTTTTGATGTGAAAACCGCCAAAGTTGATTTAAGAATCGGAGATAGGGTATGTTCGGGGAGACTGAGGCAAAATCACGGTGTACCAATGAGGTCCTGGGATTGTCCTTGTAAGATTTCTAATAGGACGAGCCGGGTACAGTATGAAGTAGACGACGAGGAAAATGGAAGGTTTGTAGGGAAAATTTCTCTACGTCGATCCGATAGGTCATGGCGTCTACCAGAGCGAAAGGGCTATTCATAAAAAAAAAATTTTTGGGTACGAGGGGATGAGTCTTCAGACGAGTCCCTCAGGAGAACTGAATCGACTTCCTGCCCGTTTCGTAGATTCCAGGGGCTTCCTGACCCGGAGAGCCACCACCTGAAAAGGGTCCCTGTTCTGGGTAACGAACATGCACCGGATAAGAGTTTCTTTTTTTTTGTTTTTCTTCTTTCTTAGGGGTTCGTTTAATTATCGGCAAATCTATTTTCACCGCTGAAATTTGGAGAGCATTTTTCGCTCTACGTTTTGGGTACGAGGGGATGAGTCCTTAGATGAGTCCCTCAGGAGAATTGAATCGACTTCCTGCCCGTTTCGTAGATTCCAGGGGCTTCCTGACCCGGAGAGCCACCACCTGAAAAGGGTCCCTGTTCTGGGTAACGAACATGCACCGGATAAGAGTTTCTTTTTTTTTGTTTTTCTTCTTTCTAAGGGGTTCGTTTAATTATCGGCAAATCTATTTTCACCGCTGAAATTTGGAGAGCATTTTTCGCTCTACGTTTTGGGTACGAGGGGATGAGTCCTTAGATGAGTCCCTCAGGAGAATTGAATCGACTTCCTGCCCGTTTCGTAGATTCCAGGGGCTTCCTGACCCGGAGAGCCACCGCCTGAAAAGGGTCCCTGTTCTGGGTAACGAACATGCACCGGATAAGAGTTTCTTTTTTTTTGTTTTTCTTCTTTCTTAGGGGTTCGTTTAATTATCGGCAAATCTATTTTCACCGCTGAAATTTGGAGAGCATTTTTCGCTCTACGTTTTGGGTACGAGGGGATGAGTCCTTAGATGAGTCCCTCAGGAGAATTGAATCGACTTCCTGCCCGTTTCGTAGATTCCAGGGGCTTCCTGACCCGGAGAGCCACCACCTGAATAGGGTCCCTGTTCTGAGTAACGAACAGACACCGGTTAAGAGTTTCTTTTTTTTGTTTTTTCTTAGGGATTCGTTTAATCATCTGTCAATTTAGTTTCACTATCGAAATTTTGAGAGCATTTGCGCTCTACGTTTTGGGTACGAGGGGATGAGTCTTCAGACGAGTCCCTCAGGAGAATTGAATCGACTTCCTGCCCGTTTCGTAGATTCCAGGTGCTTACTGACGCGGAGAGTTCTTGTTCGGAGAAATGAACATGCCTAGTAAATTAAAGGTTGTTTTTTTTTGGTCAGGCAAATTCAATTTTGAATGATAGTTGAAAGAAGAAGCATTGCGGTCGCTCAAGATAGCAGACGATAATTGTGTATAGCTTTTCCATGGCGAGCACAAGGTTAATTTTCACCAGTGGCGTGGTCGCACACTTGTGAATGATTTTTTGTTTGTTTTTCTATGGTACGATAAGGAAATGTTAAGTACTGTAAGCTTACTTCTGTGAATATAGAAGAGTTTTAAATACATAATGAGTTATTCAATGTTTTTGAGAAAAAGTAATTATGAGTTGATGGTACAGAAGTAAGAGTGTACTGCTGTATAATTTCAATATGGTATAGAAGTAAAAGTGTATTGCTTTTAATGTTTTGATTTTTTTGTGTTGTTCAATTTACCTGATTATGGTTATTTTATATTAGTTGATAGTTTTCTTATGTCACTGATTCATAGTTAACGAAGATAGAAGATGGATGCCAGTAGTCCAGAAGTATGGAGAATGGTCTGATTCTAGCTGATGGGATAAACTTAATGAGATACATAAGTGTCGAAGCGCTAATAGCATATAATTTTGAACATAAAAACAATGATGTGATAGTGATATCCATACGTGATGTCGCGAAATTTCGTACACGAGAAAGACCTTATAAAAGTGAACGAGTGACGGAAAGTTTTACAAATCGACGAGATGAATTGAATAGACTTGATCTGAATAGTTAAAATAACTTAATTAAAACCGAGGGTGTAGTTAACTAAATATATGGACTTGGAAGAAGGGAAATGTCGGTCTACGAACTCTTTTCGAAGGCTAAGATGGGAAAAACCAATCGCAAGTAGGAGCATTGAGTATCACCCAGCTGCGTGGATATGGTTATGGAAATGATTTATTCTTCAATGAGTCGACCACTGGATTTTATACTGTTCCTAGAATGGCGACATATGTGCAAGGTGTACTTTATTAGGTGTATAGCCACGGAATCACCCTCGTTGACAGTTTGTGAAATACTTCAGCATTGAGGCTAATGGATCGACATCGAACCAACTAGGGGTGCATTAGAGAAGAAACAGTGAATTACCAGAGTACCAGAACACACCGTACGCCTACGTGTATTCGAATTTGCGTACTCAAGTTTTACAGTACTACCAAAATAGTGAAATGTAAACAGTGTCGTAGGTCACGAACCTGGTGCGAAGTCGGTATCAGCGCAACCGTAGGGACGTTCGGTAAATAAACACTACCTAGCGATGTTATCAAGTGCGCGTGCTAATTGCGACAGAAGAGTTCGACATCGGCACGTATCTCAAACGGTTTAAATCCCGAAGCGAAGGTCAGTTCTCGAAAAAGAAGCTTATCTTGGTAATGGAGATCTAAAGCTGGGGCGAGACACCATGTAGTGATTTCGCGAGTGATTTTTGAAAATCGATCAGTGAACAGTAAAAGACTCTATTTAGGAGGAGTGATGATCAGTTTTTTTTTTGGAACTTCATGAATGAACCCAACATATATTTGTTTTGAAGCCGATGAGTTGATGTTTAGATTAGGTTTATAATGTTTTAGACTAGTTGAGTTAGTTATGTAGGTTCTTGAATTTCGTATTTGCGTAAACCATTTGAGATGTTTCGTTTACATGCTGAACCTTGTGTTATTTTAATTTAGATATTTTTGATTTTTGGCTGAGCATCGATAGGAATGTGAATGGGAGACGATGGACTATTGGATTCCTGGGAACTATTATAAGGGAAAAGTTATGGCAACCGATGCTAAAACTTTTTTTTAGGAGGGTGTATTGTGGTAAACCATGGGAATTATTGAACTTTCAGTTCACATAGTTGAAAAGGAGCGTAAATACAATGTTGCTCACGGGATTATCAGAGAGCTGTTATTCGATCCTCAATGACTTAGAAGTCTGGAGATAAACGAATAATTTCCTTTCGCAGTCTGTGAAATGAAATATTCACCAGACCTTTTATCAGTTATTATAAATATCCGTACGAACTGGGCTCTACTTTGGGATCTCAGCAGAAAAATCGTGAGAAGGAAAATCTTTGCTGAATTGCAAAATTGAGTATTTAGTCATTGCCAAGGCACGCCTAATTTGGAGAAGGAAAGAAAATTTTTTGATACCTGATTGGTACAAAAAGGTTAGGTGAGGGGGAACCACCCACCAGATGTGGAGGCACATTAGTTTCCAAAGGGAGAAGTCAGTAGACCTGGGGACGACGGTTCCGTGAGGTTTTTCCAGGTTGCTCCGCGGAAGGTCAGAAAGAGTGCATCTAGGGACTCCGGTCGCGAAAGATATCCTTAGATTACTCGGAAGACGGAGAAGACGTCGGGAATCGGTGAACTTCAAATTTCGGTACTTTAGAAATATTAGGTCGTTTCGAAGGGTGAAACGGTTTGAGTAGGTACGTTAAGGGAATAAGGTACTGGTATTTCGTAGTTGACGGGAATACTAGGTAGCTTCGAGAAAGGGAAACCGAAGTAGTAGTTGTTTGAAAAAAAAGGAATTTCACGTTTTATTCAGTTAGGATATTCGAGTCGGGGTAGTTAGGTTAAAGTTTTGCGAAAACGGAAGTGAATCGGACCGGGAGTGATTTATTTCAGGAAACTTGGATTTCATACCAGCGCGGGAGATAAAAAGGTCAGAATTTTCTAATTTTATTTGATGAGAATAGTCGAGTCCAAAAGTCTTGCCATCTTCCATCTCCTATCAGCTCTCAGTGTAATTTCGTAGTATTATGTTATGTTGACATCTGGGTAATTAAGTAACTTAGAGAATAGGAAAACTTATACTTTCTTTATGAAAATTTTACTTATATAGTCTGAGGTGCAGACGTAGGAATTAATTTGTTATTTCAGTAAATTTTTGTAGGTATTTTGGGGAAAATAGATGTTTTTGTTAAGTTATTTCAGTGGTTTTAATAATTCCTAATAATCAGAATTCTCTCTAAGAAGAAAAATAACACCAAGACCTTCTCGTTTCCGCAGAAGGCCGGACCCACCCTCTCTCCGAAGTGGAGAGAGCCTAAATTTTGTTGTTAGGTTGACATATGAAGCCGCTCTCATTTGTCAACCCCCTTAACATCTAGACACTCCCTTATGAACAAAGTCACTTTTACACAAAAAGGACAATGATCATATAGGGGTGCGTATTACACAATGATACTATTGTAGTTTGGAGATGAAGAATTGAAGGCCTTCTCAGTCCACCTTACCAATAGGTAACCAAACAACCAGTTCACTATCGAAATTCAAAAAGATGGTGCTCTACCCTTTCATAGGCGTCTTAGTTACTAGAAAGCCTAATGGGAAACTAGGAGATGGGTTTACTAAAAAACAACCCACATCGATCCCCTTTCTACACAAAGAATGTAATCATCCCCCACGACAGAAACGGGAAGTAATCAAAACACTCGTAGAGACAGCCCCACGTTTATGCGAGTCAGAATTTCTAGGGGTTTAAACTTTTACATTTACAGCATTCATTTATCGCTAATGGATATAACACATCACGTGATATTACAACTTACCCTCAACAAAAAAGATCTTACCATACATCCCTGGGGATGTAGATATAATTCGAAGAATACTGAAGAGACACAACATAGAAACCATTTAAAAGCCCACATGAAAACTTGGTCAAGCCGGTATGTACCGGATACTTTGCGATTGCAAAAAAGTTCTAGTGAGCCTGAAGCAGCAAATGAAATTGGCATGAAAGATTTTGGTTTGATTCCAGTTATTTATGTTGTTCTAAACATTGTGGCTTTGTAGGTGAGTACGATAGATATTTGGACTGACAGCATAATCATACTTACCGACAATAAAATCCCTCAAAACCCAACGTTCGCCGAAAGGTGAGGCATCCTTCTTCAGCGTGTCCCTGTATATGATCTCGTACTTCTCAGAATCGTCCTGGAACATCTCCTCCAGAGAGTCCATCTCTAAACCGAAATAAGAATTAAATTTGGAGCGGCGTCAATGATTTCTACATCCTCTACCTAATAATTCCGTCTGCACGACATCGTTGAGGCACAAGCGGGTGATGTGGTACCGTCTGGGCATCATGTCGAACCTTATGGTTAGCACCGGGGTGCCTAGGTATTGATGGTACCAAAAAAGGAGGCGTAGCCTCTTGTCGAAAATGTTGACCACGCCCTTGTCGTCACCGGTGATGATCACCCTGAAAATTGGTCGGATGATGCTTTTGGTCAAGAGGAAGAGAACATCTAGAGTAATTGTTAACATGGAAAATCCAGCCGCTAGTGTGCAGGGGTTTTATGACCAGATCGAGTCCCAATACACACACACCGGTTTCTGGTCGGCCGGTTTCGTGCCGGTCATCCAAACCGCATGCTGATTGGTGAATGGGACCAATCAACGTTCGATTTGGACCACCGGCATGAAACCGGCCGACCAAAAACCGGTGTCTGTGTATTGGGACTTACGCGACCAATATGAGCCGAAGAAAATCCAGCGTTGCCACATTTCAATAACTCACAAGTCTAGTCTAAAATTCGAACCTAAATCGACCTTCACCGACCTGATAAAAGAATAAAACCTATTTGATAATAAATTTCCCATATTAGAAAATATATTGAAAAAAGGTTGTTTAAAAAAATTCTGAAAAGGATATTTTCAATTATATTTTCAAAAATGATTATCCATGAAATTTTGCAACATCAAGAAATAAGAAAATTTTATACTGGACTAAAAATATGAAACATGTAGAATGTGCAGACATAGGGTTGTCTATTTTTTAACTGGACAAACTACTGGGTTTCCAAGTCTAAACAGGTCTAAACAGTATGTCTGTTATCTGTTTCTTTAATTGTTTATATGTGGTGAGGGTAAGCAAATACCTTTCAAACTGAAAAAAAACCGGAGGTCTCTAGTTATTCGTTCTCAATGGTTATTACACCCCCCCCCCACTAATAGACCTAAAATTTTAGGTATATTTCTTTCTGCTTTTTAATGATGTGCGTTTTTGGTTCGTGTATGGCAAGATATTTGACCCTGAGATACAGGTAGTCGAACTCCATTTATGGTGACTGGCAGACATTCGTCCTTTCGTAATGTGAAGTTGACTTGTACGGATTTGGTCTCATTGACCTTGATTCTCCATTTTTGTAGCCATGTTTCTATCTGAATCAGATGGTTCTGTAATAAGTGGGAAGCTTCTTCTAGGTACTCATCGCTAGCTAGGATTCTAGTTTAGTTTCGTCATTATTCACAGTGCGAGGATTGATAGGTAGAACTGCTGTGTATAGCAGATACAGTAGGGGACCTAAAACGCTTCCTTGAGGTACTCCAGATGTTATCGGAAAATCAGCGGTTGTTTCGTTATTCACTCTTTATCGAAATTGTCTGCTATCCATATAGGATTTTGAGAGTTTTTAATATGTTGAGGCAATAATTTTTTTTATTTTCTACAGTATTACTGGGTGCCATACCTTATCGAAGACTTGACTTACGACTTACGTTAAGAAATACGGACGTGCAGTATTTTTTCTGTTCCAGTGCTTCGTTCACCACGTGACTTATTCTGTGGGTTTGCTCTACTGTAGAGTAGACTGGTAGGAAGTTGCATTGTTTCAATCTTTACTTGCTTTTTGAAGGAGAATCACCTCTACGACATTAAAATTTTAACTGCTTTGGCCAGTAGTTATATTTAAGTATAGGATTGTAAATGTGTTTAAGTAAAGTTATACCCGTTATTGTTTGGGATAAATACCGTAGCGGGGTGTTTGGCAAATAGTTGCCAAATAATGATATAAAAATATTAACGATTATGACAGTTCCCCTCGATTTCTTTTTCCAATAAAAATTGATATATAGAATATATTTGATAACGCATATCTGAACAGATATGGTTCATCCAAGAAGCGCAGATTATGTAGAAATTTGTACATTTGACTCACGTGTCTGCCGAATCAATCGTGTTCACGGACACCTTGGATATCTTGCATATCTTCACGGTGATCGAGATGTTGGTGACCTCGTTCGGGTCGAACTCCTGGTAGTAGAGGGTGTTTCCGAAAATGATGACGCAGCCCTCCGAGGTGGAGACCACGGCTTCGTGGCTTCGCTCGATGTAAGTCGCGTCGGTCAGGTACCCAATCTTCCCTCGGTACTTAATGGTGGGTATCTCAGGTTCCGAGAGCACTTTCCTCTCCTCGTCCTGTGAAGTTCAGGGTTTGAATTTTATTAATCCGTTTTGGAGTGACCACAGAAAGAGAAAAGAAAATACATAAGGATGATTGAACAGAGCTGAAATGGTAGACATATTTATGCCCGTAAGCATCGACTTCAGCCTAACTGAGGCTTAGCTAAGCTGGACTAAATTTTTAAGTCACGCTTTGTAGATGATGTTATGCACCGTCGTCATATTCAGCAGGCTTAGTTAAGCGATGAATAAGTATGGCAACAATGCTGGTTTGTAAATATTGGGTCTACTATTCAGCCAATGCAATAAAAGCATGCATTAAATTTGCATATCAAAAAATCCTTTTACTACACCCAGGAGTTTCTTTCTGACTCAGTGATCTGTATCCCACATATATTTTTATACAGTTATTGTTCGAACCTCAGTATGTATTTGTATTCATAATTTTTATTTTCCTCATATTGACTTGTCCTATACATTATTCTGTGTCTAAGGGAGGAATAAAGAATTGAATTGAGTTAAAGAAATATTGTTAATGTTATTTATCAATTTTGAATCTCCAGAAATGGGGAAGTTTTTAAAACTGTTTGCCGAAAAATAATTTGTTTAAGTTTTTCAAACTAGAGAGGTTTTAGTCAGAGTAATAAAAATTATTCAGAAAAAAGAATTGTTTTAATTCTCATTTTTTGAGGTTTTCGATTATTTATTTAGAGTAATTTTAATTAGGGATGATAATATAATAATCTAGGGTTAATCACATACTCGCCCTGCAATTGAAAATAATTGTTCAAAAATCGGGAATATTAGGTATATTCATGAAATCCTTATTATTTTGGAAACGGTACATTTTGGCTGAACTAATATTGGTGTCATTTGATAGTATTCGGTCTACTCTATCGTGGTGTGTTGTTTGATTCACTAGTTATGGGACACCTTGTATATATATTGGAAAATCATTTATGAGATGATGTATCTTTTCCTCTGCTTCGCCGCATATAAAACCTTTGCTCTCAACTGGGTACTATTTGAAAATATTGTTCTTATACGATTCAGAACGCCAGGGACGGGCCCAAGTTGGGGGATGATCCCCCCCAATGTTGTATGAAGTTGGCAAATTTTCAAAGCAGTCGGAAGATTTTCAAAGGAGTTGGAAAAATTTCAAAGCAGTCTGGAAATTTTCAAAGCGGTTGGAAAAATTTCGAAGCAGTTGGAAAACATTTCAAAGCAGTTGGCAAAATTTCAAACCAGTGGGAAAAAATTCCAAAGCAGTTGGAAAATGTTCAAAGCAGTTGCGGTAAAATTTCAAAGCAGTTGAAATACATAATTCCAAGAGGGATATGAAATTCGAAGGAATCTGAATTAGAAAAAACAAGTTTGCAATCAGTACTTGACAATATATTTATAGCCGGCAATAAATTGTATTCAACCCAATATTTTTACTATCAAGTATTGGGAGAGATGCGGCCCCAAGAAGTAGGTACCTAGTTGTAAATTTTTCAGTTACGTCGCATGGACTGTGTCATAAAAAAAACCATCTGGTATCATAAATGGAATCATCTTTATGTACGCTCTTCGTACATTGTGTTAGAGTTTTGCGAATAAACAATATGTATAAATAAATTTGAATAATGAACCAAAAAAGATTCAAAGTGAAGTTTGAGTTATGTGGTGCCTTATAAAAATTCCAAAAAAAAATTTTATGAACAGAAAATGCCTGAAGGACAACAAGTATGAGAGAAAATTATGGGTAGTGACCACAGAATACCCTAAGTCACAACAAAAATCGTTCGAAACACTAAATACATCCTCAATTCCAAACACTTATTGAAATAAACGCTGCAAAGAGATCGAAATCGCCAACTCAAATTAGCAAATTTTGTTCAAAATTGTTTCTTCAATATAACTCATTTAGGTCAAAATCGTTCCCCTGCTAAATTGGGAATCTGTTTTTTTAAGGAATTTTCTTGATTCATGAGACACACTTTGACATACATTTTCTGTTTTATTCCCTAATTATGTTGCTTTTCTTTATTTCATGGAATGTGTAAGCAGAAGTAAGGCTCATTTTTTATCAAACGAAATATGTTTTCTGAAAATTTTGTTCCTTTTATTCTGTAAAATGGACCCATGTTACGTATGAGCAGTTTCAATATTATGAATCTGTTCAAAGTATTCAGTAACTATCATTGATTTTTCTTCTACCCAACATTCAATCATGTATATTTCTTTATTTTATGGAAAAAATGAATGAACGAAACTGAACTGAATTAAAGAATGAAACAAAAAGTGTGTCTCAAAGATTCAAACATACTTCAAGGTATTTCTCATAAAAAAAAGATTCCATAAAATAAAGAAACTCACATTATTGAATATTGGGTAATTGGAAAATTAACGTTAATTTCTCATAACTTTGATTCCCAATATTTACTCCTTTCTCGGAATAAAAAAAAATTTCTCTGATGAAAATGAGCCTTGCCCTCGCTTTTAGATTTCATGAAATAAATAATTAAAGAAGGGCTACAAAACTGAAGAAACAAACAAGTAGTGTTTTTCAAAGTTTCAAGCAACATCAAGATACTCTTCATGAAAAAACAAACTCCATAAAATCTACTTAATTAAATGTTCGGTAGATGGAAAAAAGTTAATTACTCCCCACTCTGTTGAAATTCATCATTTTGAATTTTTTTTACCGAAACAAATATTATACCATAATATGTTAATTCAATGTCCAGTTGGAAAATTTTCGATGGATTTCCCCCCCCCCCAAAAATTTGGCTTCGGCCCGTCCCTGCAGAACGCACCATATTTTCTGAGAAGATCGATTCCTCTTATCCGATGAAAAGGTTATTAAATCTTTCTCGAAAATATTGCATGTACATATTTAATTCCGATTGCCAAATCTCTTTGATGGTTCTAGTTGATTCTAGTCTTGAATTGGATTCTAGTTATGAATTGAACCAGAATGTTTAACGTGATTTCAATCTAGAGATCTTATTTTATGGAATGTAGGAGAAAATTGGAAAGTAATGGAATTTGTTCCAGAAATTCAAAGTTGTAGCTTGTCGGCAAATATGAGGAGGAACAATGTTTGAAAGAACTGGTAACCAAGGAGTGGGTAAAGATCTGATAATTCCTGTCATATGACTATTTCCACATTTCATGTACTTGAATGTATCATGACATTTTTTCTGGAAATGTACGAATTGTAGTTTGAATTTTTTCTTCCAAGGCTTTTTACTCACACAGATATGCCACAGCAGATATGCAATTTCTACTATATTCACTATATTACCTTGTAAGCCTTATCGATCGTACCAGAGACGCTGGTATTCCATTTTCTCCCTTCATTATAGTGATTTTTTGTTAGTGGGTAACTGTTATTTCGGTGATTATTCCGCGGAAAACCATTCTAATTTTTTTCACTTTTCAGTTCGTTAGCGTGAAATTCAATATTTTCCCCCTTCAGGCTTCTGTATAAAAGTCTATAGTCATTTTCTGAACCAGGTTCAACTTGAAATCCTTGGGTTACCGGCTTGACTTTTTTGCATTTAATGTTCATTCGAGTTATCGTTATCACTTTATGCCACTTGGAACGATCTCAAACTATCAAGTGGGCGATTTTTTCCCTTTTAGACGGTATATCCGTTCTATGTTGTCTCACATTTTCGTGGAGGTTCGCTTCTTCTGCTTGTTTTTCTCGGCTTTTTGAGAGCTGGTTCTTCCAGTTTTTGTTGTTTCACTTCCATATTTTTCGGTTTTCCATTTGGCGATCAATTGGCTGAATACGTCTTTCATGTCGTAGCCGTTTTTAGACAAAATTTTCGCCAGAGAAACAATTTGCTCAATTGTATTTTTCATTGCGGATTCTCAAACCTTACGGTCAGGACTCTACGCAATAGCACCCACACAGTCAGCACGCACACAAGCATGAGCTCTGTACTAAACGTCTTTACTAGAGGGGTCAATTTTCAAAGATGACATCACTTGAGGTGTAGGTCCTCCTAGTTTTCTTAAAAACAACCCCCACTAGAATGTGTGAAATTCATGTTAGATACTACACTACTATTCCAATTTCATGTTTCTTCACGAGTTTCATTGAAATATTGATAAAGGTTATGTTTTGACAGAATTATCTCATTTAAGCCAGCATATTTCACTGAGTCTCCAATTTCTGGCGCTTGGGTTTAAGCGAGCTTAACTTCTCGGAAGTGTAAGGTGCATATAAGAATAATACTTTTAAGGAAAGCTCAACAACTAAGCTTGGCCATTTTACGTACGGTGCCTACGGGCATAAGAATTTAGAATCCAACGTGAAAAAAAAATTAGATTTCGATGATCTGGAAGGAAAAGTGTGAAGCATTTCGTGAAGTTTAGACATTTGTAGGAATTGTACAAGAAACATATTAAAGGAAGCTGAGATGAAAGATATCAGATATGGATAACACTGATGAAAATATTCATAAAACTTTGGCAGATGTGCCAATTCTGAACATTTTTTACTATACGAATCAGACTCCTGATTCGTTGTTGTTCAGAAAATGCAAGCATTTTGAACACTATACCGAATCCAAAAATGTTTCAACTATTGCTATTACCACACATTATCATCGCTATACAAGACGTACATACACCCATGGCATGCCCCAAACAGACTATAGTTGCATCTCCCTATTGCACAAGCTCCACATGTTGAAAATGCCTGATATCTGTTAGATGTATGTCCACGGCCCTGGACATACATGTAACAGATATCAGGATAATTTTTCGTGAGTAGCTTCAATTTGATGAGACAGCAAAAATAAAATATGTCGATCTGATGATTTTAAAAAAATATTACTGACTGGATCCTTTTTTGTTGAATTTCAATATAATAAATGTATTATTTGAAAATATTATTGTCCTACAAAATCTATGGTTTGATCAAAGAGTCCCATCCTTCCAATATAGCTACGTTCGATTTGTACTTATGGAGTTGGAGTGGAGTGAGAGTGGCGTTTTAGTCACGTGACTTCAGAGATTGCAGTGTTAGATTATACGATGTCGAACGCTCCGGAGCTGGAAGAGCGTTTGAAACTAACCTCTAATCTCATGTTTTGATTTTTAGATTTCAAACGAACTCTTGTTTTCTGAGATTAGTGTCTTCAAAAAATATTCAGAATTATTCATACAAACAATTATTTATACATTCTTTTACTCGAAAAGAAATACTGCCTTCTCCCAAGTCGTTCCAATAATAAACTTTCGCTGAGATCTGTTTTTTGAAGATTCTTCTGATGATGAAAATGAAATTAGCTAGAAAATTTACGACTTTGCAGAAGAAGTAGTACCAGGAATGCCTAATAGGCAGTTTAAACAACATTTTAGAATGTCGCCTTCTACTTTTGAAGTTTTCATAAGAAAAATTCATTATATTGATAATGATATAAAAGCCAATCCCGGTAACCCTAAAGTATCTCTAGAAAAAGAAGTTTATTAACGTCGACATAATATAAGTAAAGAAGAATATATTTTCAATTAAAGACAAAAAACGAAATCGAATTGAAAATAAATAAACAAACTGATCAGCTGTTATTTTGAAATTGTCTAATACGCATGCTCACCCCGGGTACGCGGGCTTCACGAGGTGGGGCTTTAGGAGCGAACTCCATTCACACTATACTTACCCCACGCTATCAAAAACGAACGCAGTGTTCGACGCCCTTTTTACTCCAGAATCCAATCGCGAACGCATACGGCGCGAAAAGAGTTAAAGGAGTGAAAGGAGCGTCCAAATCGAACGTACCTTATGTATCGATAACGAAGATATTAAAAATGATTACTAACCATCTAATATTTCTTTATACTTACTTATTTATAAATAAAATATTATAAAATTGTTTTTGATCCTCAATTATTGATTAGGATAACAAAATAAGCGTCAATTAAAATGAAGTTAGTTTATTTATGCATTTATTCAACACATAATTGAAAAATTCAATGTTATGTTGAAAATCGCTGCTCGAAACAATTGAAGATCGGAGCTTCAGGGCTTAATCCAATCAAAACTGACTTTTAGTCGTTGCCTAATACAACAGAAATATAAGAAACCTTTGAGCGATTTAGATTTTTAAACATCAAAACAACATGAACAGAAAATATAAAACTCCTTGTTATTCTGTGTCTATATTCGTGGTACATAAACATCATGATAGCATATTTGATTTAATTTATAGTAGAAAACGTTTGAAGGAAATACAGTGAACCTTTTCTTGAAATAATCTTTGACAGTTTACAGTGAGTTAATAGGAACTTTATGAAGGTATAAAATAAATCACAAATCTTAGCTTAAGCCTACATTTCGCAACCATATATTGTTGCTTTTTCAGGGCTAGAAATACAGATCATGGTCAAATTATGTGAAATTAATTATAAAAAACATAAAACATAAGAAAACAAAGAACACTACATATATGCCTATCATAAAATCTCCTGTTCCAGAGCTACGATCTTAACTGAAACTCACCAGAGCTAGATTATGCGTTCAATTATTGACTAAAAAAGGGGAATTACAGACAGCGGAACCCCGAAAATATTGTTTTTGTATCATTCGGTTGTTTAATAATTGATGTCGCATAAAAAACGATATTTCCTATGTTTCGTTGTCTGTGGTTCTCCTTTTTAAGTCAATTTTTGATCGTACAATTTGGCTTTTTTGAGTGAATTTCTATGCGGATCGTAGTTCTGTTAGCAGGTCATTTTATGGTATATGTAGTGTTTTTTTATTGTCGTGTTCTTTTTTATTCATTTAACATACCTAAATTGACCATGATCTGTATTTTCAGACCTGAAGAAGTATAAATAACTGGTTTCAAAATGTTAGATCAGTTAAGATTTTCTTATTTATTTTACAACTTCGTAATTGCCACTAACTTATTGCACATGATGTTGAGAGGAAGTGACCCTTTGAGTTTCGATCTGTGACAGTAGGACAATAGGATGATATTGATGGACATGAATTGAACGAAGTGTGTATGAAAGATAACGACAATATTATCTTGTTGCTGAAATTCATATTAGAAAAAAAAATTAACTGAAATTTATCGAAATAGTCCTGAGAATTATTGCCACCACACCTGATCGGACAAGATCGGATTTCAACCATTGCTATTCTTTCAGCCGAAAATGACAAATTCCATTCGTAAGATTATTGTGTTTTAATTAAAAATTTTAATCTTGGAAAAGATTGCAAAATATATCATATTTGTATTTGTTAATTTTTTAAAATTTTTCAATGTGAAATATAAAATATTTCCAAATACGAATTTAATTTATTTATATTACTCTAGCATTTTTCGTCAAACATGACAAATACGTAAACCAAACCTACTTCTGCATCACATACTTTTCACAAAGGACAAAAGGGCTTCGCAAAGATCTGCTGCCCGAGGCCTCGCAATGGGTAAGGCCGCCACTGATAATTCTCATCGTTAAGAATCAATATGAAAAGTTGAATCCAGCCAATCTTTCAAAAATTATTTTATTCCTATAAAATAATTTTTGTTTTTTTTTCAATCGATACCGATATTCATGGAAAAAAATGTTCAGGATAAGCATAGCATGATATCTCAGAGTCAGGTACTCATTGTTCTGAAAAAACTCCTTCTCAAAACGATTTACTATAAAAAGAATTAGACTTATGGGGAAAGTGTTGCGTGAATCGAGTAGAAAAGCTTTTATAAGGAGTGAACTAAAGTAGAACTAAGAAGAAAAGCGTGATCACTGAATGAAAAATGTATCGCCTTTAAATGGGAAAATGTGGAGTACCCAGTATAAGAAGGTGCAAGCCCTCTCGAAGAGTACGGCAAAGTAGAATTCGTTGTTTGGATTAAACGTTATCTTCAACACCTTTCCAAAATAGTTTTCCATGTAGACTTGACCTGGAAATAATGAGAGATAACGAAGATTCGGAATTCTGGATTTCATATTACCCAAATACAAACGATTTATATAATAGGCGGTAATCATTATATAATATGTAGTATGAAAATTCTTCGTTAAGGAGCTAGAGCCCTCTGACGATGACTTCCAGGCAACACTTTTTGTCACATATCTCCATAACGGTGACACCTAAAGTGTTGAAATTTTACACGTTTACTAAGTTCGAGAATACGTATCGAATAGTTCGAGTTAATTTTTTTAATCTCAATCATAAGCGTATAATTTGGGGGGTTTGAAGAGTATTTTCTTCTTCACCTTTCATTATTTTAAAAACTTTACATCAAATTCATAAACTTTGATATTTTTTCTTGGAAAAAGGGGCTCTTATGTGACATTTCTCAATTACACCCGTTTTGAGAAAAATCGAATTAAAATTTTATTTTTGTTCACTACTCAATGTTCGTTATATAGAGAATCATAATGAAATAAAAATTTATTTTACTTAATTTACATAATTTCATGAAAGCTTCGCCTCATGAAACAATTAATATGTGTTGCCTGGAAGTAATTTTTAGAGGGCTCTAGGTCCCTTAACGAAGCATTTTTGCATAATATGATTTTGGTGAATGTATCTGACATAATGTCAAGTCATCCACTTGAAGCATTTTTGTATATGATTTTGGTGAATGTATCTGAAATAATGTCTAGTCATCCACCTGAAGTTTGTCAGTTAGTAGCTGTTTTAAAAGCTGCGCCTAAATGCAGATGCATGATGCATCGGAAGAGCATGCAGCAGAATTTCATCAAAACTGGAAACCACTTGTTAGAAGTGGAAAATGCAGAAGTACCAGCTTCAGCATTTTAGGTAATAGTCCATTTTACATAATGAAAACCAGGTGCCTGGATGGAATCGGTGTCCTTGTGGTTCCAACCAAGCAGACGAGGAAGGTTTTTAGTTCGTTCAAGTCCAACAGACGCCCCCACCCCACTATTGTGCTTTTTCTCTACCTTAAGGTCATGAAAAAGGAAAGGAATGAATAAAAAATCTCGTATTTCTGTAAAATGATTATTTTTTTCCAGATATTGATGGTCGATGCTGACCGACCAATGAAATTCTTCCGATAAACAGTTTGAATTCAACAAATCTTTCACAACAGGATCTACTTACAATAAGTTTATGTATTTAAATCATCATTCTAAAGATTGATTACCATCAGGTTCCTCTCTACCCTCCGGCCACAATCTGAAGTCGATCCTGATGTTCTCTTCGTCGTTCTCACCAACAGACACCAAATAAGTTCCTTTAGGGCTCAGGGCTACGTTCATTATATTACGTCCATTATACGGATCGAAATATATGAAAAGTGGCGAGCTTGAACAAAAAAAAAGAATTTGGCAGATTTCAATGTTTTCAGATGGAACATGATAACTTTTCAAGATACACGAAAATACTAGATATGCATACAGGGTGACACAGACTCATGGTACACCCACATTTTCTTCCTTGTTTCTGTAGCTATATTTCTGAAATTTGAAACATTGAATATACTCACTATAGGGCACTTTTTGGCATATTTAGAAAAAAATCCAATTTCCGGTTTTTCCGGAAATAACATCAACTTTGGATTGAACCGAGAAGATACTTAAACTTGTCTAAACTCCATTATCGTGTTCGTATTGGTTATACAGAAAAATAGTGGATTTCGTCAGAGTACCATTATGCTACCATTTGACAAAACGGAGTTTCGAGTGAAAAAAGGTTTTAGTTTACTTTTTTGGCACGTATTTCGAACCACGACACTTTTTAAATCGAAATTACTATAGTGTAGCATTATTTTGATTATTTGGAATAATTTTAGGGATTTCATGGCTCTCTAGATCGAAAAATAAAATGGACGTTCTGACGAATAAAATATCAACTATGAGGTATCATTAGATTAAGAAAATTATAGAGATGTCAAAAATGTAATAATATACCGGGTGTCCCATATGAAAATCGAAAGTTGATGTCATTTCCGGAAAAACCAGAAGTTGGATTTTTTTCTGAATATGTCAAAAGGTGCCCCATAGTTAGTATATTCAATGTTCCAAAACATAACTACAAAAACAATGGAGAAAATGGGGGTGTACCATGAGTCTGTGTCACACTGTATAAGGTTCATCTTTCAGACTACAAAAGTAGGCGCAGACTGATTGCATAGCATGCACTCCAACGCGATAATAATAAGAAACGATTATTTGTAAGAATCTGAAACTGTGTGTGAAAACATTCCTATAGTCATTGGAAAAATAACAATGTTATCTACTTCTGTTTTCGCGTTGTAAGCAAAAATTCAATTTCTCACTTTAGCCAGAATTGAATATCCTGGTTGTTCGAGAATAATTTGACCTCCCCATTACCCTTCTCTGTGGAGCCTTGAGATGATTTGGAAAGAAAAGCTGCATTTCTCATAATTAGACCAAGTCTTAACTTATTGACTCATGTTAACACAAAATTGAATTTGCCTAGAAGAGATCTGAATATTCGTATAGATAAACTAACACAACCTGAAGATGAAGTAGAACTTCCTTACAGGTCTGAACTCTGCCAAATGATAATTATATTGTCTGGTCCAGAATCTGCGGAGGCCAGAATTTTGCCATTGCTAGTTGAAGAGACGGCGACAACTTTGTTCGGCTGAAATCAGTTTTGAAATTCTTTGAAACATTCCTTCAATTTTCAGTTTCTTACATGTCCTTGTAGAAAACGCATCTTTTTCTGATTTGCATCGTACAGAACACCACACTGGGTAGCGTTGAACAAAAGCATTATCTGGTTTGTGTGACACAAGTTCACGACATTTGCATCTCTATTGAATCCGAAAGCCCAGTCCAATTTCTTCGAAAACAATTTTATTACCTCTTATTAGATATTTTATATTTCTCACTCACAAACGGTTCCACTTTAGCGGCCAGTTTTGGATTCTTGAAAATATCAGGTCCTAGGGTGTTTATCTTCGTCTTGAAATCCCTGCTTTTCCATCTTTCGTCGTCTGGACTCAAAGTATCTAATATTTCCAACACATTGTTGGAAAATGAATCGCCAGTTTTTCTTTCGTCGAACTCAATCGTTCCTATTTCAGCATTTTTTTCATAGATGAAAGTTACTGAATCTTCCTCAGTTTTGCTGTCGTTCTTGTTTTCAAATTCCACCTTTCCTTCCATTATTTTGACGTACGATTGACAGCAAGAAATAATACATCATTCATAAACGAAAGGATTCCTTAGGAGAATTAGTGAAACATCTTGTACTTCATGAAATCGACTTGGTTGAAGCTGAAGCAAAATACCATACCGTTTGCTATACCCTATTTTTCTAATTGAACACCATCTACAAAGAATAAGCTTCTTAAAGAAAATTAAGTTACTCAAGCAAAGCAGTTTTTGAATGCAGGGTACCGCAGCTAAAAAAAAAAAGGTGTTTTGGAACTTTGGCAAAAACGAGAGCCCTAACTATGCCCCGACTCATTCTAATCGTGTTTCAGCCATGAATAAGTGTTTGATTCATGTTCTATAGTGATCGAAATGAGGCGGTGTACTTACCCAGAAGTTTCGGACGGCTCTAAATCAATGGAGCTCAGTGAAGTTCATTTTTCACCAAATATGGCGCCGAGCGAGGCGAAGATTGAATAACGACAAGCCATTGAGGTTGCTGATGCCCTCATTATGAATTCAGCTCCATTAAAAGCTTCCACGCGTGGCACAGTTGCAGTGGTGGGAGAAGATTTCGATACTCTTGTCATCATGATAGGCATCTCCACTTCACCTAGGGTGTTCTTGCTGAATACAGAATAGGAAAAGGGCGAGAATTTCTTTAAAAACCCTCAAGAAGAACTACCTTAAGCATAACATATGGACCCCATAGAAACAGTCCGAAGAGAATACTGGTGGAACTTTTCTAGTGGCCTTATATGATGGTGACCACCATACCATTCGTCTAATCAAACTGAGGTACACGTAATACAGCATCGAAAGTCCCTTCCACTAAAGCTGCATCCCAATATCATTTTCTGCGAGTTACCATCAGATCCAGCAGTGGCTTGACAATCAGCTCCACCCAGAACAGTCGTCTAGGAACGGCCTAATTCACACCAGTACATCTGGGGCAACAGCTCCTGATATATCAATAATTACCAAATTCTACGAGTATAATGATGTAAACGAGAACCAGACCATGAGATTTCATCACATATCTTGGAAAATAAGAATTGTGAATTATTAGTATGCATTACTATTATATGTATTTTTTGTCATGACTGACTTCGACATCGAAACAGAAACACCCTATATTTCCATATGTGTTCGACTAGGTCTAGAAGAACGGTTTGATTTATTTCTTGTTGCGGCTAATATTTTATATACATAATTATAGAATTAACATTGCTTTATCAAATTTTTCAAGAAGTGAGAAGAAGTGCTGATATTAATCTATTTCGGATATCTCTATTCTGGAGTTTTCAGTTTACCGACATCGTGTAATTTTATTAAAGTAGGCATCAGAAAAGTGAACTCAAGACGTTGGCATATGGTATCGCAGTTTCCATGACTGGTTCCTTATTCTGTTTAGGCTCTGCTGAGTGTATGCTACAAGATTCTGGACTTCTTCCAATAGTCCAAGAAAACATTCCAATAGACCAGACTGATTTTATGCCTGGGAGGAACTGTTGTGATCAGGTTCTATCTTTAATAATAATTATGGAAAGGGGATTTCAGAAAAAACATAAGACAGCAGCGGCTTTCGTTGATTAAACTTGTGCTTATGATACCGTATGGAAAGAGGATTTACTTATCAAACTTTATTCACTAGTACCATGCAAGACATTTTTACAACTGATGAATGAACAACTTAATAACAGACTCTTCCAGGTGATGTTGAATAACAAAAAAAGTAAATTTCGTAGTTTACAAAATGGACTTCCACAAGGATCAGTGTTATCTCCTTTATTGTTCAATATCTATATACACATGACATCCCTAAAATAATGTCCCGAAAATTCATATTAGCAGATGATATCGCTTTGGCAACACAAAATTCATCTTTCTCAACAGCCAGCAAATGTGGTAAGTCATGACCTTGAAGTGTTGAATGTTTATTTTGATAAATGGGGCCTTCAACCAAAACCAAATAAAACTGAAGTATATCAACGTTTCACCTCAACAACAGACAGGCATATTTAGAACTAAATGTCCAATTTGAACGTCAGACTCAAACACAATCCATATCCAGAATATTTAGTAGAAATACTCGATCGAACTTTGACTTTTAAACCGCACTTGCAAAAATTAGCATCTAAAATTAGATCCAGAAACAATATTATACAAAAACTGGTCAACTCATCTTGGGGCGCAACAGCCGAAGTTCTTAGAACTAGAGCGCTATCTTTAGTTTATTCCACTGCAGAATACTGCGCACCAGTATGGTTAAATAGTAATCATACCTCAATCATAGACATACAGCTCAACCACACGATGCGGCAAATACCGGGTACTATTAAACATACACCAAATACGTGGCTCCCAGTTCTGTGTAATATCGCTCCCCCAAACACCAGAAGAATGACAGCATTAAAAGCGCAAGTTGCAAAATGTCGAACCAATCCGACATTACCAGTAAATGCTGATATTGAAGAATTAATAAGGAATGGACAGAAATTGAAACCCAGACAACGACCAATAAAAAGGCAAGTCAATGAACGAACTTCACTTATTTTTATAGACGGATTAACAGCCAATTTTCGTATTAGCGCGATAGCTGAGAATTTGAAATTTGGCGCTCGATGAAATGACAACAAGGAACCAGAAAAATACATCTGGCGCACAGCAGCGGTTCGCCTGAGTCGCCAGGCTAGAAGTACATAGTATTTAAAGTATAAATGTGAATAAATGACTTAGCGCGGTTTCACACGGTCAGGATGTTTGTCCGTCTGTGTAATCGCTCGTCCGGGCGGCACCCGGAAGCTCTCTTCACAAGGGCAACTGCGAAAATCCGGATTACTAGGTGCTAGGTAAGAGTAGGTACTTCAGTTTGCCTCTGATTTCGATGGACAGTAGACGCAAACATATTTTAATCGCTTTATTAAAACATCGGCGAAAAAAAAGAACGGAATCGGCAAATTTGGGTTCACCCTTTGCACTCAAATTTACGAAATTTTCCCTCAACTATGCACAAATATTTCTCCACGCTTCAGTTTTTTTTTAAACTTCTGCTTCTTTGTCCCAGATTTCAAGTTTCTCCTGAACTGGAGTTATCAGGATTTCGGAATCTATTTCTTCCAGTCTAGACGAATCAGACGACTAAACATCCGGATCGTGTAAACGCACTCATGGCACACTGTGGTCCGCTAGGGCAAAGTCCGTGCTCCGTGAATTCTAGCGGGAACATCCGGGCATTTTGTATGCCCGGACGGCGATTCACCCGTGTCCGGAAAGTGTGAAAGACCTATGCTAAACTGCGTATTTCTACTTGTCCGGTTGACGGGCGAAAACTCGGACGGACATACACCCGGACCGTGTGAAACCGCGCTTAATCTGAAATCGTGAATTGATTAGATCCATATGCAAATTTTATTATTTCGAAAACTATTATAGCTCTCCGCCGCTGATTTGTCTCTATTGTCGTAGAGTAATGAATGTATATGGCAATAATAATAATATAATAATAGACATAAATCAATAATAATATAGTATTAAAATGAAAATTTGTACAAATAGTTCAAATACAAAGAAATAAAAATGATAATAATAAATAGTTTTTCACCATCAAATCAACCAAAAACTTAGAACGAATGATGTTAAGAATGAGTCTTAAAGACCAAATAGAAAACACATAAATTGGACGAAGATCCAAAATCGAGGATATTAAACACTTATAACCCAAAAAAGGGAGCTCGGTTGGGCATCTCGCCCATTAGGGTGAATCAAGGTGGACAAAATGCAAAATGCAGTGGAGGCCTTGACAACACAAAAGAAGTGTTGGCTGGATGATTTTGAAGAGAGCGTTGGTAGAGCTTGGCATCAGATAGCACAAGACAAGGGAAGCATTGAAACTGGAAAGGGAGGCATATGTCCAAGAGTGGACTGCGAAATTCTGTTGAAAGAAGAAGAAGAATTTTTCAATTAGATGTATCCGTATTGTTCTGTTTCTACCTCAACGTCATCGGCATCCCATTCCTCTTTAGCAATATCAGAGTTAATTTCTGCTCTGTTTATCAGATTAGAAACATTTCCACAACTTATGCCATTACACATTTTGCAATACCTCAAACAATTCAATCCTGCTTTATTGCAACTGCAAAGAGAAGTATCACATTTTCCTTTAATACTGCAGAAAACCTGAAACAATTGGAAAGAATAAGACTCATGACAGAGTGTTTGAGAAGCAGTTTCTTAAACTTATGAAACGGAGGTGTCAATGAATTTCAGACTTGTATTATGCAACAATTCCTCTGGAGCTACTGCTTTGGACATCATTTTGGGGAGCAGCATGAAAAGTGATCTATGCCAACCCCAATCTTCAGGTATATACCTAGTTCGTCCAAGCCAAACCTGAATTTGATAATACACTCGGCTGGTGTGTTCTATCAATGCTGACTCTGTTGGGGGAAGCACTGCCAGGAGTGGTGTCTTCCTGGTTCCTAAGACTGGGTTCGTGAATATTTTATACCTAAGTTCATCGATGCTCAAATTTTCCCCACTCGTATTGTGCAGATATCTCACTAGTTTTTCCGCAAAAGGATAAAGTTCAGTAATACTTTTGTCTTCTTGATAGAAAATTTTCACTGATTCCTGAAGATCAGGTTTTCTCTGTAATACACGTATAATTTTTTTCCGTGATTATACATAGCACATCCAGCAAATGCGATAGCGAAAAGAATGAATGGTTTGAATTCGCGATGTTGAAATGTTGAATACAAAGCATTGTCCTTAGATCCTGGAACCATTTTGTGAAAAAACATATTGATGTGATGTGGTGTGAGAGCAATGAGAAGTATGAGCAGATCTACGTCATTGCTGCCAACAACAGACTCTGATTCTGAAATGCTCTCCTTCAAAGTAATTGCTTTTATCACTGTATTTAAGTCGGCATCTTCTTTTGCTACATTTACTTCGAAGTTATGTTTTCGAAGGAAACTGGATAGAATTTCATTGAATTTATACGTATTCACAATATTTGACAAGAATTTTTTTGTCATTGTGACCATTTTTTCCTCACTTATTCGTACATCTGGGGCAACATTTCCTTTCTGCGGAATCGTTCATACGATTTTATTCCAATTATTTCATCAGAATATCCGTCGAATACAATTCTGCAATTCTGTTAAAATTTTTTTAATATGAATGTCCTATAAATTTCTAATATATCCTCGAATTTCTTGCTGTGAGGCCATACAACTTGGTTTAACAACCATCCACCATATATAACATAAAACATGCCAGAAAGCAGGGGTTGTGATTGGGGATTGGTTGTGAATAATTTATAGAGCTCGGACTTAACATTCTTTCCTCATTGATCCGTGTTCGTCGAAGATGAAGGATATGGAGACAATTCGTAAGAAAAAGCCTCTTTTTTTATTCATCGTTCTTATTAATAACGGCTATTCTTTGCAACAATGCTGATGGATCTATAGCTGATGTTTCTCCAGGAATTCGAATTTTATTCTGGCTTTCGCAAAGGTTCTTAACTTTAAATTTTGATGATAAAGACATATTACTTAAATTTTGTCCAACTATTGCTTCCAATCCCTTGCGTCCTTTTTAAAATGCCATATGACAATGATTATTGGGGCTACCAATGACTCCTGTTGAAAGAGATATTAAGGAATCTCTTTTCTCGAAGAGTCTATGGGATTCTCACCAGAATACAAATTTCCCTGTGTCTTCTTCATCTCTCTTCATACGACTTTGAGATAAATCAACGTGCTGCTCACTATTCGTTGTTCTCAAATCAGCATATTACTCCAAACACTCCATCACGTCGAATGCCGATGGCATACCCAGAAGATAACGTGCGACAACACTGGGTGTGACTCCTCTACCATGCTTCAAGTCTGTTCCAAAAAATCTATTCAGCGTTTGTTCGATACAGTCCAGACACCACTCCAAGCTTTGTCTGTTCTACGAATAGTGAAACAACCTTCTTTCGTGAACCTGTCAAATTCTAATGGATTCATTGTTGTGTCTAAATTCATCATATCTTGTAAGTAGATTTGTGCACTTTTCGCATAGGTCAAATGTCCGGATGCCTGAAAAAGAGGTAACATTTTCTTGACACTGTTCAAGAGCAAATCGCAATCTCCAAGACGTTCTGCTTCGATAAACTGCAGTAAAATATTTACGCTTTTTGAATATTGTATCCATAATTTTGCAGTGGAGCCATATTTTTCTAAATTCCGGAGTTGTTGCTCGAATTTCTGTGATGAACAAATTATAACTGGGTCGATATTACGATCACCTAAAGTAGGAGAATCTTCCTTCCAATTTTCTAAAAATTTTTTCACAAGCTCCATTTCTTCAGTCGCAGTTATATTGCTTGTTTTCTCTAGATTAATTCCTATAGCAGTGGGCACGTAAAGCTCTGCTGGAGGCATGCCCTTCAGACATTTTTTTCACTGATTGTGCAGCGTATAAAATTGCCCAAAGATCTTTCAAACCACTCCCATCCATGATAAAACCTATGGCTCCCATATATGAACATCAACAAATGAAATCCTCCTAATCGCACTGCTATGTTCCTAAATTCAGGATTGTCTGCCTGGGCCACGATGGACTTAGCTTTGAAATAAAGGGAAAGTTACAAAGGTTGTCCTACATTTGTTTCTATTCGTTTCTTCCACTGCATAGAGCGAATCTGTATGTAGTGTTGCATTAATGAACGGAAGACAAATAACAGGCGACATCGTATATGTAGATAACATCTCGAGATAAAATTTAATGAAAACCTTTCCATGTTGGAATTTTCTATTTCGAGAGATTTCGCACAAAAATGCGCAACATACGATTTTGGTACATCAGGTATTGTTTTTGTATGGAGTTTTGATGTAGCCACGAAATCTGTCATTTCTAGGCCATTAATCCGAATTCGTGGAACTAAATGGTATTATTTTTATCGGTTTTTGTGATACTAAAATAGAAGCAGGTGGCATTTTTGTCAGCCGTTAGGAACCTTCCTCATATTCGACACTATATTCAGGTGTAATGACTTTAATACCTCACAAACAATGAAACGTTTCATGACCATCCAACGTACTCACATTGTGATCTGTGTTATCAAAGATGAATTGAATGAAAGAGTTTAGATGGGTTATTTTCGCAGGTTGCATAATCACGGAAGCTTCATATATTTGAATGTTATGGTATGTAGCCGATACACCTAATTTATTCATCAATTATCAAACGAGAACCTGTTTTTTCTGTAAACATAAGTTCCTACAGCTAACTGAAATTTTGACATGAATGATCTTGGTCGAACAATAAAAATGATAGAATGTGCTATTGTATCACGTTTCACATCTTTCCTCGCATCACATTTGGAATCAAGTAAATGGAAAAGGAGCGTTCACAAACTTTCCTTTCCGGAATTGCAGATATAGTACTATCCAGGAATTTACTGGAGGGAGGATAATATTCGTATTCATAGTTTTGCTTCTTGATATCAACAACAACGATTTCACCAGTTACTCGTAAAATCAAATTTTTTTAGGCATTGCTGAGGGAATCGGGATTTGAAAGTCAATCTTCACTGAGCTGCAATATATTCGAAGATTTGTAGAAGAATACCGGTTGCTTCTCACGATGTTGTTCGATGGAAATATCAGTATTGAATTTTTCTCTCAATTTCTTGATAAGAATATTATTACTCAAGAATTTCGCCCCATAACATTTCGTAATTCTTGTAAGTCAAACTGCAATTTTCCTTTATTTTCAATGTAACTTGCTACTTTTGCGAACAAGATTTCAAATTCTTCCTTAGAAATAGAATAGTTCTTTTCACAAACCTAGACATATAAGGAGGTAGTGGGATTGGTTTTTATTTTAAAACGTCAATTTCAGGTCAGTCTCTTTCAATTGAATTTCAATTCGGTATTGAGTTGGAATACGCAGGGGCGGCCTTAGCCATTGCGAGGCCCCGAGCAGGAAGTCTTCGCGAGGCCCTTTTTCCTTCGTAGAAAGTATGTGATGCGAAAATAAGTCCGGTTGTTCTGTAGAGGTTATTGTCATATTTTATATGATATATATAATGATATATATAATATAAAATTTGAGTTCTAATTAAAATATAATAATATAATATAACATATAAATATAACTTTGGAAGATTTACAACATTAACAAATAGAGAAATGATAATTTTAAAATTTATGTTTGCGGCTTTTCCTACCACTGAAATCTTTAATTAAAGTATCATAATCGATCGAATGATCTACGTCATTTTCTATTGATAGAAAAGCAAGGGCTGAAAGCCAAAATCTTGTATCATCGAATTCCTTAAATATGTTTTTATGATTTTAAGTCTAGAAAAACTCCTTTCAGCATCCTTTGTTTGTGAATAAATTATCCAGTGCCTGTGAAGCTTTTCACCATTAATTAATATTATCTTATAATGATATTCGCTGATTCGCCGACCATTTTCATTTACGGGAAATGAATAAACTTTAACCCGAACTGGACCCTGCACCTTTTATTACAATCTCAGTTCGGTCTTATACATCAGAAATTGTTATGGGCCACAAACCTCATTTTGAAGATTCAGATTTTTCATTTCAGCAGTCATGGACACAGAATATCTATCCTTACCCAGAAGCGACAGCTCACGTATTTTTAGGGGTCAATTTTCAATGACCTTGAGTAACCACTTCCACAAACACTAGCCAAACAAAAGTGTGCAAGTGTGCACTGAGCTCTGAGTTATACACTGCAAACAAAAAACAATTCTTCGCTTAATTTCAAAACGTTGTTATTTTCTTAAAGATTCTTGAATGGAATGAAGGTTTAGAGTAATACCAAAATATATTTTGATATAATATTACCATTTATGGTTCATTTGAACTTTTCTAATTTATATTTCGGTTGGATAGAATATTGGATGTGTTAGATGAACATTGAAAATTTCAAGTAGTTTTATGACTATATGATTTCTTGTTTGACGATTGTTCATCATATTTTTGCAATGTATTCGACAGTGTGCTTTTAACGATTCAATTTTCCCTATACTTTTAATTCCAAAACGAGTCTATGCATCTAATTAATTAAAAGAAATATCTAATTGAAAGGTTCAATATCATGACCTGATATTTATGAGATTGGAGAATAGATATTTCTCATCTTTCGGAAGATCTATCTTCAAATATATATTCAAGAAGTTCATTGATTTGAAAAAGGTTTTTGATACAGTGGACACAGAGATAATGATGAATAAGTTAGAAAAAATGGGATTTAGGGGAGTATGGTACAACTTGGTAAAATCACACTTGAGTGATCGAAGACATTGCAAAGTGATATGGAGAATGTCAATACTGGTGTACCTCAGGGATCGGTCCTTGGACCATTACTGTACCTATTATATGTTCAAATTTCTGAATCTGAAATGTCATTACGTTATGTATTCAGATGACACAGCGCTTGTATTCTCTGGCTCAGGCTCAAGAGTTTGTGAACAGAATATAAATGATGATTTGGCAAAGTATTTCAAGTGGCTGTACACTAACATAAATATCGATAAGACTGTACATATGACAATCAAACAAAATACCCAAAATGTGAGTGATATTAGAATAAGCCTGAATGGTATCTGGAAGAGGTTACTGAGTATAAATATTTGGGACTTGTCATCTAGTATAATCTTACCTGGAATAATCATATTGAAAATATAATGAATAAAATTACCCCCAATGGCAGGTGCAATAAGAAGATGTTCCCGAGAACTCAATGATAACACTAGAAAACTACTCTATCACAGCTTCATAAAACCACATCTATTATACCTAGTTTCCTGCAGGGCTGCAGCTACAGGATATGTCATACAAAAATTTCAAAGGATACAGAAAAAATTGTCAGGACAATATTTATATCAGTACCCCTATCTCACACCAACAGAACAATTATAAGAAGGAACTAAAGTTATGAATATTAAGAACATTATAGTCAAACTTATATACAATATAGAAAGTAAAAAACTAAAATAGAATACAAAACTAACAAAAAATAAAAATTTCCATTGATATGCAGCAGGAAAAAAAAGTACCTAAGAAGAAACTCGGCAAGAAAAACAAAATGTTTACATTCACTTATCCGGCAGCATTCATTCGTATAATCAAGTCCCTGTTGAAGTTGTAAAAGTTGATACTACCAAAAAAAGGGGCCCTAACCTCTGTCATTTCCTCAGTGAAATTTAGCTTTTTGTTTGTAATATATGGTTTATCAATATTACAAAATTTATTTTTAGTTGAACAGGCTAAATTATAGTATTTTTTAGGCCCTGGTGCCAGTTTTTTATAATATGTTTTAGGTCAACAATAAATGTCCGAAATTAAATTGAAAAATCGGTAGATTTAACGAAAAATCGGTAGATAAAACGAAAAATCGGTAGATCTAACGAAAAATCGCTAGGTTCTGCAACACTGCAATATAAGAAGGAATGAAGCTGAGTTTGACAGATATACCACCAGATCTGGGACATGCGCACGTAATTTTGTCCCCAATAAATTTGTTCGAGCTGTCGCTTCTGGGTAAGGATAGATATTCTGTGTCATGGATAAAGACATAGACTCGAGCTCAGATTCTTGTTCTTGACTGCATTGCGTTGACGGTGGCACCGGTGATCTAAGAGATAATGATTCACTGGCGTCGCTACGGGGGGGGGGGGGGCTGTTAATGAGGTTAATTACCCCCTCAGCAGGAAAATATTTACTTTCGAAAAATAAACTATACAATCATTACATAGGAACATATCATGACAATTTCCTTATGCCTCAATTACCCATTCGGACGTTCCAACAAAGCGCAAATATTCAAAAACTACAAAAGGGTTTCTTCAATTTTGTTCTGAATGAATGTATTGGTTAACTAACTTTTTTCGAATTTACCCTTATGTTCAAACCTTTATAAATAATTAGGGATCTAAATCAATATCAAAATTTGCTCGGGTTGTTGCGCGCGAGGCCCCACCAAGAGCAAGGCCCCGGGCGATTGCCCCGTTCGCCACCCCCTAAAGACGCCACTGGCCACTGGGAATGCGCATTTCTTAAGTTCAAGTTTGGTTTTAGAAGTTTAATTGACGGTGTTTTTTATAGGCCTCTGAAAACTAGTATGAACAGTTTCATCGAATATTTAGATAATATTTTATCGAATGTTTGTCTGATTAGCGGCGAGATTGTTTGTTTAGGGAATGTGAATGTTGATCTTTTCAAGACTAAAAACCCTGTTGTAGACTGCTTTGAGTCTTACGGTTTCACCCAACTACTTAGTGAACCCACTAGAATCACTTCCTCCTATTGAACTCTGAAAATTTGTACTCAATGAGGATTCGGATTCGGTAATAAGGTGGGAACCTTTTCTTGTGACGGTATATCTGATCATCGACTGGCTTATGCCGAACTTGTGTTTCATCATAGGAAACAACCACCCTGCTTAATCAATGATCGGTCCTATCGAAACTTTTAATAATGATGGTTTTTTGAGTGACCTGCTTTACAACTTACCAAAGATGAATGTAATATTGGAACCAAATATTGATGACAAAATAGCCAAGTTCGAAAGGTTTATTTTGGAGCTCTATGACAGGCATGCTCCTATACAGGAAGAACAAGGTTTCAAAGTCAAGAGCACCATGGTTAACTGAAAGCCTGAAATTGATGATGAGAAAGCTCGATGAAGCTTTGCAAAAATTCAAGAGGGCTCGTTCGGCATTGTATAAGCAATCACGTGATTCAGTTGTAACTGCAGTAAGAAATGAAAAAAGGAATTATCTTAACTCTGTATGTACAGGGTGATTCATTTATCTTGGTAACCCCAATTTTCTCGAAAACGCCCGAATATTTTTCACACTGTGAATGGCGTTTTGAACAAGTCAATGTCGACTTGAGATGCGCATAAAAATCTGCGGAATAAATAAAGACGCCAGGCGTCGCGGCGCTATCAAAAATTTTTTCTCCCGGGACATACCTTTTTTATCATGTCATTCGAAAGATAATTTCATTCCGAATTTTTTTTCGAATACAATTTTTATCGATTTCTAACCGTTAGCGATCTGCAGCGTGTTTTATATTGATTCTATTTCATTTATTTTTTCTGTATTGTGGTAGTATGCCTTTATTTAGAGACATAGATGTGATTTTGTGATTTGAATTCAAGAAGGCTAGTTTTCTGGTCAATGTGCTCCTTCAAATAAGATGAAATATGTGGCTACAGAAAGATGGGGCTTCATGCCACCACGCTGCCATTCTCAAGAGATATTTAGATCAAGAATTCGGAAAAAATGGATTGAAACCTATGGACCCATCAGATATCGCCAGACCTAACGCTCATGGATTACTTTCTGAGGGGTCCCCTTGAATATATGGTATACCAAACTGATTCTAATAACTTGGACTATTTGAAATTAAAGATAAGAAACGCATGTGCCCAAGTGGACCCTTATATTTTGACCAAAGTGATGAAATAACTTATGTATGGATCTTAATGGCCGGTATATAGAACATATGATTTGAAATTTTTTGTTTGTTATTAAAAAAAATGTTTATTATTATAAGATATGATTTATAATGAATAAAATAATAGAAAAATAGTTACAGAGCCTCCGTCATTTTACGGAACATAATCAAATATAGGTCATCCAGACATTATGATCCATACACAAATTAAATCATCTCCCTATTTCATCATAAGTCACTCGGGACAAAACATAAGGTTCCATTCATTTTCGAATTCTTAATCTCAATATCTCTTCACAATGGCAGCGTTGTGACATGGAGCCCTATCTTGCTGTATCCACATATTTGATCTTATTTAAAGAGGCAGATTGTTTAGAAAACTTGATCTTTGAATTCAAGGCATAAAATCATATCTATGTCTCCAAATCAAGCCATACTACCACAATACAGAAAAAAATAAATGGAATAGAATCAACATAAAACACGCTGCAGATCGCTGACAGTAAGAAATGGACAAAAATTGTATTCGAAAAAAAATGAAATTATCTTTCGAATGACATGATAAAAATGGTATGTCCCTGGAGAAAAAATTTTTGATAGCGCCGCGACGCCTGGCGTCTTCATTTATTCCGCAGATTTTTATGCGCATCTCAAGTCGACATTGACTTGTTCAAAACGCCATTCACAGTGTGAAAAAATATTCGGGCGTTTTCGAGAAAATTGGGGTTACCAAGATAAATGAATCACCCTGTACAGAAAACAACTCCAAGGGAACCTGGAAAATCTTTAGTGATCTTAGTGTTCGTTCAAGTAGTAACCGCATTATTCCATCTCATATATCGGATCCTGAGGGTATAAGTGCGTTTCTTGCCTCCTATTTTCAAAATATATCGCACACTCTCTACAAAAGTGACACAACTCAAAATTTGCTTTTTTCGGTTTATGCTATGAATTAGATCAGAAAACGAGCCTAGATTAATCCTGGAAAATTTTTACCCACATCAGTGGGTCCTCCATATATCATATAGATACCTACATATCGAAATTGGAGTCTATTTCATGTTTCCAATTAATTAGAAAATATTTAGCATTTGAATATTTTCGACTTCTGATTTGTGTCACTTTTGTAGCGAGGGTGCGATATCTGGGGAAACTTTTGAAATAATTCATTTTCATGAGGACAATCGGTTGGATGCTCGAAGTGGCTTTTCATTCTCGATGACGACTGTTTCAGAGGTTAGTTCTATTTTGAATAACTTGAAAACTAATTTAATGCTCTCGGCACTGACCGCATAAGGTTTTATACAATCAGATTGTACAGTACAGCAACGGCTCTGACAACGGTAGTCGGTGAGGTGATCGAGGCACGTGATAGAGGTCTATCTAGGGTATTCAATTCAACGCCCATTAAGACTTTTCCTGGTGTTCCACAGGGATTTATTTTAGATCCTTTAGTTTTTATTATTTACACTGCAGACATACTCAAATCCATGCTTAAATCAGCTAATATCTGAAGTGCAAAAGCCTATGCAGATGATTTGCAGCTGTTTAGGAGTTTAGGCATTTCGATTCGGGTGATTTAGAGACTGTCAATAGGAGCGTGAGTAGTGAACTCTCCAACAGGGCCCTAGTCTCAAAACAGCATGCGCTCACGCTTAATGTTGACATCGACAGGACCGTTTGCTGCTGTTTGCGTCTGGAAATTCGAGAGAAGCTCTCACAAGTTCATTGGACATCAAAGTTGGTGAAAACAAGCTAGCTATGAGTGACTCAGCTAGGAATTTGGATCTATATTTGGACAATGATTTACTGTTCGAGTCTCATATTAAGTACCTTTTGAATAGCTTTTGTTCCAACATCAAGCTACTATACAGCAGCAGACACGTTCTGAGTCGCAATCTGAGAAAGACGCTTTGTGAGGCGCTGGTACTTTCATTGTTTAATTACTGTGACTTCACATATGGACCCTGTTTGTGCCAGAGTGAGAAGGACCGTGTTCAGAATGCCTGCTGTAGTTTGGTTTATGGTTAGCGCAAATTTGATCATGTTTCACATGCACTGTCTGACATTGGGTGGTTCAATATGAGCAATTGGAGGAAACTACACCTGGCTAACTTTACTCATAAAATGCTAAATTTTACTAATTCTCGCTTCGATATCTCCGTGATGAGTTTGTTCCAGTGATGGGTTCCAGACATGGATGAGTAACAAGGTTTCGAGAGCAGTTTCTTATTCCGAGTCACCGGACTGCCATGTTCCGCAGACCATTTGTCTACTAGTCTACTCTGCGGTATCTCTTTATAACATGCTTCCAAATGAGTTCAAAACTATGAGAAATAGTAGGTTCGCCACTAGTTATAAAGCATTTATTTTGAGCAGACAGAACCAGATAGGTGAGTGAGAGGATTATTGATCTTTATGTATCCTCCAGTGACTTCTTTCACACTACTAATGTCCATAATTAAATTAAATAAGATTGGGCTGAGACTGTCACCTTGGCGAATTCCTGTTAGTATTAGAACTTGTTCAGTAAACCCTTGCTATGTTTTGATTTGTTTCCTTCATTGAGTTCCTTATTACATTAATGTAATTTATGGGCGTCCTGTGTTCCCGAAGTATATCAACAACGTCGGCTGTTTGAACTCAATCGAATGCCTTCTTGAGGTCGACAAAACAAAAGAAAAGAGGTTTTTGATATTCAATCCAATGGATTTTTCCATCATTTGTCTGAGTATGAACATTGCACCTATTGTCGAATTATTCGGTCTGAAACCTTGTTGTTCTTTGCTTATTTCTATTCTTTTCATAATTTTGTTTGAAATGATTTTCGTAAACAGCTTGCTTATGCTGTTCAGCAATGATATCATTTTATAATTTTCTAGATCATTTTTGTTTCCCTTTTTGTAGATTGGAACTGTGGTGCTGTTTTTCCAATCAGTAGGCACTGTTTGGGTCGAGATTATTTTCTGAAATAAGAGTGTGATCGCTATTTCTGATTCAGGTCCTCCGTACTTAAACATCTCATTTACGATTCGATCAGTGTTTAGTTTATTTTCTCTAATTCACAGAATTTTTATCGAAATTGTTGAAATACATATTTCCATAAAGATCGTTCTTTTGCATCGAAAAATATTGATTGACGGCGTTTTCTCTAACAAATATTACAGATAATAAATTGTGACGAGAAGCCAATGATTAAATAAAATATTACCATATTACCAAGAGCGACAACCCAGTTATATTTATACTCAATGATATTATCACAAAAACAGTGCGCAACTGAGATATTTTCTCTCGATTTTGTTTTACAAGATGTTGGAGAATAAAGGATTCGCCACGAAACTACAGAAAAAGATGCTACATTTTAGTCAACCGAATAGAATAATATTCATTTACATACTTATGGAGTACCTATCATGATAATTCATTCTTTGTTATAACATCAGTTTTATGAACCCCCCAAAAAAAAATTATTTTATGATAATCATTGGTATCATTTGATTGAATTTCTTGATTATTAAAATTGGGGACAATTCAAAAAATGTTTGGTTGGAATGCATTAAATCAAAACGTTGTATTTTTATTGTATTATGCAATTATATCAACACTTTTTGTAATGATATCTGTGTAACATCTTTTGCAAACTTCATTGAAGATATATCAGACAATTGCACCAGTTCAAAATCTATGTGAAATTGAGATATGCCTGCACAATTTTGTTCTACAAGGTATGGCAGAGATTCTTTTCTGCTTAGTCAATTATTAATCTGAACATCTCTATCAAAAACATAATAGTCAATACTGAATCTGAGAATCTAGTCTCCAGAATATCTTTAGGGATTTTTCCTCGAGCTAACTACAACAGAGTAGTTAGTCAACTTAATGACGTCATGGTTATCTTTGTGCCCTGTGTGGTAAGTTATGGCGGATGAGTGCAAAGGATAGTGTCAGTGCCTCTCTCTCCCTTTTCAAGTAACTACACAACAAACCAGATTAATGTATTGGTTTACTGGCGTAGTTAACTGTGACGTCATGGTTCTAACTACGCCACGAAGAAATTCGTGTAGTTAACAATGGTTTGCTCTGGTTTGGTGTGGTAAGCTCGAGGAAAAATCCCTCTTATTTGATGATCTTCATGATGCACCTCAATATTCAAATGTGTTTTTGAGCCTCCTATAAAGCCTACACAATTTAATTCTGCAAGATATCAATATTGGCAAGCAATTCATTCACAAGGTTGGCGATGAGTTGGAATAAATAAATATATAAACGGAATCTATTTTCTTTGAACACTTATACAATTATAGAAATATACATTTATCAAAGCAATATCTGAAAAAATTCATAAGATCAGCGCTGATCTTGGATACAAAGTTTCAAAAAAATAAGAATATGTATTATACAAATGATAGCTAACACATCAAATAAAATAGAACAGGTATTTTGATAAAAAAACCTAAAACATAACTTGAAAAATAAAATAGAAAAACAAAAAAATAAAATTTTGTCATGAAGAGATCATCAAAATAGTAATAATTGACACTTTTCAATAATTTACACAAGCAATGTCGAGAAAAAATACCCTCAAATCGTCTCAAAACTCTCAATCTGAGTAATTTTAATATCTGCTTTCATCTTGAGGGAAATGAGCAATCACCTACGAATTTTCAAACTGAACACACTAAGAGTAGGTTCCACAAAACTTTGATTGTACCGTCAAATTAATTGGAGCCTCCGCAACTAGTTGAAATTTCAAAACAAGTGATTTGATTGGTTCAAATTTACTTAAGGTTTTTTAATCGCACCAAAGTTTTGTGAAACCCACCTAAAGAGTTTAGACTAGATTATCACAGTAGTGCAGAAATATCTTGAATGCAGGATTCAATTTCATCACGGTAATTCTTGTAGCTGATTACACTATCGTCAACTAATTTTTCAAACCTGAAACATCATTATGCTTGACTTGTTTCTCAAATGAAGTAAAATGGTTTATTGAGGTATTAATTCAACAAATGGTAAAACTTACTTTGAACTGAGAATTTCTGCTCGCTCCACTGCCGTTTTTGTGAGCAAGTTGTTATTTTCGGCATCCTTTATTGTGGAATCGGTGACAGCTGAAAAAACATGAATTAAAGTAAGAATTCTAGGATGAAATGTAGAATATATGCATTTCCAAGACCATTAATTCAAAGTGGTGTGAAAAGGAGGTGGGAATTTAACACTCACGTCTGATATTTTTGAATCCTGTAACTGCTTCAGCCAACACTGAGTCACACATTTCATGCAGAACATCAACATGTGAATCAAAAGACTCGCTCCAAGTTGATATGGTTTGTAAATGGTCAGTAGCTTTTCCCAAATACCTGAAATTGCATTTTCACTGATGAATTTTCAATTGAGAAACCATGAAAATAAAAAAAGAAGACCTCAACAAACTGATAACTACATTTGTGTTAATTTTCAGAGTGTAGGTATATAATTCAAAGAATAACATGGGAATATAATTAATATAGAAAATCGTGTGTGATACTTATAAAGAGCACCTTGGAAAAACGATCTAAGTCACCTTTAACAAGTTCTGAGATAAATAAAACAACTCTGAAGTTGTTTTATAGAAAATTAAAGCAAGTACTAACGAAAAAAAATTTTGAATATAAACAAAACATAAGGACATTCCAAATACACAAAAAAAAAATGGAAGAACATTTTTTTTTAATTCCATTTAGGTAACAAAAATAACCACTGTACCTTTGTTTTTTCTTCGACAGATGTATTAAACTGTCATCATCAACATCACTACCATGTGAGCAAAAAGATTCTCTTTTCTAAAAAGTATTGTTTCCTTACAGTTTCTGCGAACAAGAATAGAATAAATCGATTCCTCCCCCTTGGCTGGCTATCGGACTTGGATCGGTTATTCGTAAATTGGGATGACTTAGATCGCTCTCCCATTGTACCCTTGTTTTTACACACGACTCTAAGGGAGTTAGATCCGTCTATCATTGATGAGTGAAATACGAGGGTCGTTCAATAAGTCCTTAGAAAACTTAGCCCGGTCGTCCACTGGAAGCGTTTTCGAGACCTTTATTTAACTTCATAAAACGCTACTGAAGCCCAAAAATTACTTCTATTTACGTTAGAACAAGTTTTTTTCTAATTTTGGCTATAGGAGTTGTTTTCATCCCTTAAAAATAATAAGCATATATCGGCATAGGGTACACTTTGGAGTAGCAGACAAGTTGAGCTTATTCCTAATATATCATCAAAATCAAAGAATCTTGATGAAATTCGGAGGACTGTGCAGCGTGGTGCTTTTCTTGGGAAATATACGGACAACAGATGTTACATGCTTTTCCCAGATGTCAGTAATTTTCCGCTCCGTTCGAAACGGTAAAATATCAGAACGATTTTGGGATTTTTCAACTTCAGTAGAGGTTG
Organism: Hippodamia convergens; assembly: GCA_038502775.1. Classification (NCBI taxonomy): domain Eukaryota; kingdom Metazoa; phylum Arthropoda; class Insecta; order Coleoptera; family Coccinellidae; genus Hippodamia; species Hippodamia convergens. The sequence goes on from CM076607.1 coordinate 106,797,043, forward strand.
AACCGCGATTAATATTCTCAATATCTTGTTAGAGAATTTAATATTGCGACTAAATTAGTAGAACAAACTGATGACAGGTGGTTGTGATGGCGGGAGAAATTAACGGTTTACAATCGCGAATGAAAACAATTGCTTCTCAACCACTATTCATTTACTGTTATGCACATAAATTGAAATTGATTATCAAAATACGACTAAGAATATCAATGAATGTCGCTTGTTCTTTTCTTTGGAATCTTTTGGAATTTTCATTGTTTTTCACTAAATCTCATATGAATCTGGCCTGCCATCTAAGGGGCTCGGGCCGTCACCGACTGGTGGTAATCAAATTCGCAAAAATTATTTTAATAAAAAAGGAATTGCGAATGAGCAAAATATTATATCACATATGAAATTTTAAATTCGAAAATCAAACTCTTCACCAAGTTCACAATTTTTTAAAAATTCAATGCATCGACATGTGTTCACACAAACATCATGTTTCACAGAGTGTTGAGCAAAGAATAAATTTTGTTCATAAATTCTCATTGGACAGTGTTTAGAAAACATACCTTGCATATTCCTTCAGATTATGGTCATTGAAAATTGAATCTTTGTATTTGATAACTTTGCTAACTATCTTCAGCATTTCTCCACAACTAATCTTATCTTTGCTGCGTTCCAAGCTACTGGCTGTTTTTTGGAGGCATATTACGGCTTTTTCAAGACTGAAATTTGGAAGGATATTTTCAATTATTTAAAATTTTATTTCATTGTGCATTTTCAATTATTTTATGGCCTGCTATAGCCATTAGCCGAAATTTCTTTTCTGAACGGAGATTCCAAATCAGCCTGTGTCATTTACTAACAATTACTTACAATTCTTCCAGCTCAGGCAATTTGATATTATCCTGTAAATTGATAGTTCTCATAGCTCGTAATTTGATTACCCATTTTTTTATATTTACAGCCAAGACATACTCATCATACAAACATTTTTCTACTGATGATAGTAGTCTTGAGAATTTTGAAGCCACATCCATATCTATAGAGGTGAAATTTTGGCTTAATCTAGTATTGAAGTCTTTCACCTTTCCCGTCAATTTCATAACATTTTCCCTGGAGAGTTCCCATTTTTTTTCTATCTTGTTCACCATCATGGTAAAATATTTCAAGTAGAGGTCCATGGCTTTGGAGAAAGCAGAAGCCAGAATTATGTCTCGCTGAATGTAATGTATAGAATGAGAGTATATTTCCTTCAGTTCATGCCAACTGAATAAAACCGTAGCTTTTTCGAACATCCTTTTGACTAATCTTGGATAGTAGTGCTGTTCAATGTTGAACAATTCATTTCGTTTGAATAGAAACAGTTCATAGTTCTCCTAAAAACATCAAAAACGTATAAAAAAAGCTTATTTCAAATGGTTCTTCATATTTGTGATGAAGAGTCCGAGAGCAGAGAAATCATAAATGATATAGGTGCCGAATGAAAAAAAAAATAGGAAAAGCAAGGACATGAGTTCAGAAGCTCGCTTTCGCACATATTCATAACCAATGACATGTTCACATTAAAAGCTCGCATAGACTATGTATCTACAAACCCTATGAGAGGAATCCAAATATTATTAGAAATATATCAAATTTCTCTACAAAATTCCATTATTTGCAACTTTCATATAATTCTTCTAGAGTCTAGAGATACCATCCTGATACAACATTGCATAAAGTTTTGTGTTTATTTCATAACTAACTTTTTAGTTTCGATTCTATCGAATTGGCCTTTTTGAACCATTAATTTTTTTTTCAATTCTTATTGTGATAGAAACCTCAGGAAATTTTGCATAACACTCGTGCCTCATTTAACAACTACCCTCAGTTTGCATTTCGATCAGATTGGTATTTTCCAAATAATTTAAATAAATGAAATTCAAACGGCTACATTTAGGCCTCATTAACAAACTAAAGAGTTCTCCCCGAAAACTGCACCAACTGAATCATCATTTACTTGATTGATTTTACTTGATGTTACAGGACCTTTTTATGTTACCATCTCATTTTAGAGTGAAATGTTGCAACAACAGAGTTATCGAAACGCAAATAGAGGCCTAACTTAAATAAAGTTTCTCTTATTTTGATATGTACTCATGCGCATTCGCAAAATATATTAAGGTGGCATGAAATAAAATAGGAGCCTCCTGTACTCAACTTAAAAAAAGGCCAGCCGTATTTAAATAGAAGATCCCTGTCAAAATTGACAGTTCCCCCAATCTTCTAGGTTAAACAACTTCTCAAACTGTCAAAATAAAGGAAATGTCATAATAAAAATAAATCGTTTCGATAGCTCAAATATCCGACGAACGTTAAAGTATCTTTTATTACAGGATTGTTCAATAAAGTTAGGCCTGTATTTGTGTTTCGATAACTCTCAATTTTTGCCGAAATATTTTGTATTGAAGGTTTTTGTTGTAATTCGTCAATTTTGGGAATACTTTTGTACCTATCATAATGAACATTTTTGTACTAAAAAGAAAATTGAATGATCGATGATATAATTATGGCGGCAAATGTTAAAAGAATGAAGAATAAAAAAAAGTTGGCTCGAGAATGATTCTGAGGGTGCGTTATTTAACTTGAGGCAGTAAATTATCTCAAGAACTATGTACTATAGAATTTTCGAATATAAATTGTTAGGTATCAAGAGGGACAGAAAAAAAACATATTTTTTTTAACCTTGACTTATTTTAAGTTCAAATCGATTTTTTCAAAAGGAATGATGAATTTCTTAGTGTAGATTCTTATTCTTTTTGAAGAGTAGTAACTTTTGTTTAAAACTTTTTTCATCAGATTTCAAAATATTGAAAACGGAAAAAATTTAAAATTAGTTAAATTTTTTTTTTCTAATTCCATATCATTTCAGTTAGTGTTCACAATGATGGCCTTGGACTTCAATAAATTCATCAATTATTTCAATAAATGATTCATTACATAGCATTAAAGTGTCTGCATCGATATTCCTGCAATACCTGAACTATTTACACATTTTTTTATTTGCTGTTTTTAGTTCGCTTATCCATTCATGACCACAATCTGAAGTATTTTGGATCAAGAATAGACGAGTAGATTTTTCTTCGGTGATGCTCTGATGTCGGAATACTTTATGAATATCTTTTAAATTTGAATTCTCATCAACAAAAGTTTTTATGAAGGATAAGAATCTGCCCTAAAAATATACCTTTCTATTTAAAAAAATTTGTTGAACTTGAAATAACCTCGAAGTCATGATCAAAGTCAGAACTAAATGTGTTCATTTTCTTTCCCCTTGTAAACCTAATAACTTTTATTTGAAAATTTTTGTTCCAAAGTAAATAGTTTTTTGGATTTTCTACTTCCTAAATTTAAATGCCGCACCCCTGTTATGAATCTCGGTTTTAAAATTAACCGATTTTTTCAAACCGATTTTTTTTAAACCGGTTTTCATTTAAACGATATATTTTGAATAAATTTTCATAGTTCCGGAATTATTTCAGAATATGTGAAGGAAACCGCTTATTCCGCGTTAAATATTGTTTCTCTAATTATGTGTCAAATCAGTTCATTCTGCCACAATGTTAGAATATTTCATTCTAGCATTGTTTTCAGTAATATTAATGATGAAATGTTGGCCTCCTGCCACGGATTTATTTAATTTCATGAGATAAAAAACACCAATCAATATTTTTCAATTCCAAAATCACTAAACGATATTTACGGCAATATTTCATTAATTTCGATAATAATTCAGCAAATTAGAGAAAATAATGTGTGATACTCTCACAGAAGTCGATGTCTCTTATCGATGTAACCTATGTATATTATGTTTTCAAACGGAGTAGCAACCACGTAATCCCACAAAACATCCTGTCCTATCCGACGCAAGCATCTTCCCCTAACAAGTCCTACATCTGAGTCTGCCTTCCCACCAATAGCTTCACCATAAATCAAATAGTGATCAGATATCGTATCCACAATTACTGTACCAAACTTATATTTGTCATGTATGTTTTTTTCAACGATTATAATATCTAGTAAGGTAGCCGACACACGACCAAAACGTGTAGGGCTGTCCATAACCTACACCAAGTCAAAAGTAGAAATCGATCATTCAAACCCCAAACCCTGAGAATCACCATGCCTCAGAAAATCAACGTTTACATCCGCACCGCAAATCAACTCATCACATTCAGCTATAAGTGAAGAACCAATGTCTTCGAACGATTCCAAAAATTTCGGAAAACTTCCCCCGGGTGGTCTATAAAGAGTTCTAAGAAGAAAACTTTTTTATTCCGTTTGATCTTTACCCAAACATGCTCCAAGTGCACTGAACAGTCACTTCCAAATTAAAATATAAGAAGGAGCTTTGTAAACAAACAGAATCGTCTGGCTTGTGCAGAATAAAGCTCGTATTGGTAAAACGGTCATAACAACGCTAAGAGACTGCCAGGATCGTACTCGGAACTATGCTCGAGATCGCGTCAATGTAATTCCAGGAAACACTAGAGTTTTAGAGAATTACTTTGTCGGAATCTTGCAAGATTCCGATAAAGTAATCGGGAAACACCAGATTTGGGTCCTTTCCATTCAGTTAAAACTGAACTATTGTGTGAAATCTCCTCGATTCGACTCTGGACGGAAAGTAACTATCCGAAGGCCCCCCTACCGCTGCGCCAAACTTGTTATTGCACCTTCTTACATTTCAATTTCTTACTTATTGAATTGGTGGAAATGGAATTCACAGAGACCTGGATAATCAAATCCCTTACTCAACAAAAGAGATTTTAAATCTACCAAATGGGGAAACAAAGGTACTGAAAAAACCGAAAGAAAACTTACGCGTTCTCACTCATATATGCTCATCACCATATGCCAATTAATTCATCTAACTTCTTAGTTAATTCTTCCGTAAGAGTTAATTTCGGTCCTTTCAGCTGGTTATTGCTATAGAAGAGCTCATTCCTGGAATCCATAGAATTAAAATGAATTACTATGAGTCTTTTCGATTTTCCACTTTTAGGACTCACTCTGAAACATCTTTCAATTTGGAAATCTCGTTCCCCAAACCTTTGACTAAAAAGATTTACCACACGTTTTTTCAAGTTTTGGAACTTTTTTTTCCAGGCCGTGAAGGCGCAACTGCTTCCGTCTATTTTCCCCCTCCAAATTTTCAATTTTATTCTTCAAAAAATATAATAATAATAATAATAACCGTCTTTATTAGGTGAAAGTTTAGCTATAGCTATTCTTACACTTTTACCTATCTACAAAATGAACATATACACATACTCAGATTTCCAAAAAAAAAGGTTTACCACTATTAAAATAAAGACAATACTATACAATAGAATAATATAAGCATTTACGACTATCAAGGACAAAGATGATAGATGAAGGAATCATACAATGGAGACCATGATGAGAAAGAACATAAAAAAGAATACCCAACACTAGGTGTGGCGACATAAAAAAAATTGCAGAAAGTGGATATAAGAACAACACATAACATGGAGAAATGGAGAGTGCTAAGGGAAGTCTACGTCCTCCCATGGAAGCAAGAATGCTAGAAAAAAAAGATGATGAACGTCGAAAAAAAGCATAGTCATAGTTCAACAGATACTTGATGGAAAAAAATTCATAAAAAAAAAATGTGTTACATCGACGATTCAATTTTCTATATATTGCAAAAATTCTCATGGTAATTCGCAAAAAAATAAAATTGATGGATTACAAAAAACCATCCATCAATATTCCAAATGAATATTTCGGTGAAAATGAAGATAATAAATGTATATTAGTGTTCGACGAGATTCGAAGGTAATACTTCCCCTTAAATATTTACGCATTAAGTGAATATAAACTACAAAAAAAAATTGATAAGGCCAATAAATAAATAAATAATTGATATATTTCCTGAAATGGAAATTACTGATTTCCAATTTTATTGATATGTAAAATCATAAAAAATCAGACATAGCACAAAGAATGAACAAAAAGAGATTTATAATCGACTTCATCAAAAATATCAAATTAATGTGATATACCCACAGTTAAACAAAATGTATTGTCCATTGACATCTCTATTTATTTGTTACTAATTATTCTACATTTGATCATATACCTTTGTCGTCAGGCATCGTTGAAGGAACGCATTCCACCATGAAGGTCTCTGCTGAGCTGGGTAGTATGAAATTACGGATTTTCTTGTTTCCTCCCGGTGCACTGCTGCTCTTGCGGAACCATTTTTTCATCTTTTTCAAAGATCTGCACTTACATTATCACTTCCTTCACTATGGCGTTCGACATCTATGACGCCTGTATACAAGAATTGAGATTAAACCTATACTTCTAACTACCTCCCTATAAGCCTCATGTCCACAGTTTTCAAAGACTAAAATATGGCCACATTCTTAATTTTGCTAATTCCAATAAATTGATACCAGATGTTCGGCACGGTTTTCTTTCGGGTCGCCTAATTCTGACTAATCTTCTGGTGGCGGTGAATGACAGGTCCCATAGTCATTCCGATTGATGTTTATTTGATTTCGCCAAGGCGTTCAACAGAATTCCCCACCGTCGTCTTATTCATAAGTTGGAGCATATGGGAATTCGAGGAGAATTTCTCTCATGGATAAAGTCCTTTCTTGGTAACAGAACGTTTCAGGTGAGGGTTGGTGATGTATTTTCTACAAGCGATAAGAATGTTACAAGTGGTGTGCCCCAGGGTTCTGTTCTTAGTGCAATCATTTTACTGTTGTACACAACGGATCTCCCTCATTCATTTGTTTGAAAGAGTCCTCTGTTCGCTGAAGATACCATATCATAAAGTGTTCCGTGTCTTACCTCTTGCTGTGAACAACATAAGTGAGGAAAATTCTGGAGTAGGTTAGGTGATACCAGTTTGGTCTAAAATCTAACTCGGGGCTTCTTGAGTCTGTTCTGAGAGTGCACAAGAATCCCATTTTCCTTATTTTCTCGATCCAGATACGAAGTAAAAATGAGACTGTTTCGACTTAACAGTTTTGAGGACCGGCGTGCCAGGGGTGACATGAGGCTGACTTTTAGTTCCATGCATGGATTCTATGAATAAACATTATGATTTTTTTGAATAATTCAAACTGATGTAAATAGATGTCAACCATTATGGGTATTCATTATGTATTGGAATTAGCAATGACTAATCTCTTTCATTAAAATGTGTACCTACATATGATTCAGAAGAAATATCAGAGAAAGATTCAACACAATATCAAATTTAGTTTTCATCTTGAGCTCAGTATGCAATTAGCAAGTGATTGTGAAATGACCTCTGATGAGTGGAAACTTGACCCTTAATAATTATCATGGCATAATAGTAGTCGTAGAAGTAGTGAAAACTTTGTTGAAATAATGTTTCATGGGTACTAATGACCAAGGTCTTTCTGCTCATATAGAGATTTATTTTCGATTAAAATTATTAATTTTGCATATCAGTGCAACCAGTAAACATTTATAATAATAATAATGTTTCTCTATTTCAGTATCGTAATGAGTTCATTACAGTAATAAAAACAGTGCTGTAATAAATTCATTACAGCATTGTATCTATCTATATTTTTTCCTTTTGTGGTTGTCAACAGTGCCTTGCGGTTCTATCAATTTTCAACAGACCTCAATTCAAATTCCGTAATCTGTCGATTTTCGTACCAGTCACGCCAACTGCCTATATACAATACAAACATCACGAGGATGTATAATCTGAATTTTTCATTGAATTTCGGCAGAATTTCACAGTACTTGACTGAAATAGATACTCGTTGCAAAAAGTAATTCTAACTACTAAAGTCATGTGTTCGAATTTCGCGTTCGTGTTGCGTGTTGGAATAAGAGACCATTCTGCAACTGGTTTTTAGAATATACTATTTACGTTCCTTAACTTGGCTGAGCTAGTATTCAAATATTGGTCGCTCTGGTAACTTTTTTTTAGACACTTGAATGAGGGACATGTTATATATTATGGCTCAACTATTCAGTTCATCTATTAATTTTTTGGGCTGTTGTATAGGGTACAGGTTCAAGGGGTTGTGATATGTATTGTTGGGATGCGTCATTTTTAATATTACTACGATAAGCTACCTCTATGATTACATAGAATACGTAGATGCTCGAAAAGAGTTAATGTTGGTGATCCTCTTGCACTAAAAGTTGAAGACATTATGACATTGGTTGTTCATTCTAATCCAGAATTCGTTTAAAAGTTAAACGAAAGATTAAATGCATTATGACACACTGGTACGGAATTGATATTTCGCAAATGAGTAATCTTAATATATAAAACTCAGTCGGCCATATTGTTGGTTACACCATTTATAACTCAAGATTGGATGAACTGTTTGTTATGAAAGTTTTTTTGTTGGATTCTGCTACGGTGGGGTTAACATAAAATACATTAAAACAATGAAAAATTTGATGAAATGAAAAAAAAATAGGAAATTGTTTTCCTTCTTGCGAATAACGCCAGTAGATGTTGCTGAGTTTGATAGAGTTTTCGTGTAAGTATTATATTTTATATAAATTCGGTGAACTATGTTTAATAATAATATAAACGATCCGAGTCCATGTGTTATCACACCTTTCTTTCTTCCGAACACTACGGAAAATTTTATGACGAAAAAACTAAAAATGTGGTTCATCATAAGGTACAACAATGAGACAATTTTTAAATAATAATAAGGTACCGCTTAAATAAAGTGAAGTCTATTCATGTAAATAACAATGTACATACCTACATATTTCAATGTAATTAATTTTTTTTTATATTTTGTACTTTAATTTTGTCTTATTTACCTCCTACTTGAAAAAGTACCAGTTTTGTTGATACAACTTTATGAATCTCTGAGGCGAAACAAAGTTAGCCGGGCCAGCTAGTTACAAATATTATGAATTCTTCAACACCTAACATCTTGTATTAATAGAAGTCAAAAAGATTAAAGGGAGTTCTAAGAAAGGGAAACTCTTCTTTGAACAACATCTTCACTTGAACTAAAAATCCACAGAACTAATGCTAGAAAGTAATTTTGGCTGCATTGAAATACTTTTGTTCACATAGAATTTTGTGATCGTTTACCCCTTTGGGCCTTTTGTACTATAATCCATTGACTTTGAAAAATTAAATCTGTCCCTCATTATATTCCAAATTATCCTTCACATAATAATGTTGTGTGACAATACTTGAAGTGTTATTTTTTCAAATTATAATTACAAATTTCTCGTTGCAAATCCTTTTTGAAAATGAAACCTTTGATTGTCAACATATTTGGGGTCTCCCAATAAAAATTTTTTTGTCATCCTCTTCACTCACAATCTTTTTGATTGTGATAAGTAGCTGAAAAATTAGTCGTACAGATTGAAATCTGATGAAATATAGCATAAATTTACTTACTTCGAATATATTCGATGGCGTCTGATAAATCGTCGATTTCAAAAAATATTGGATACTGTTAGGGCCGCTTGCCACTACGCTAAATCGGAACTAATTCAAGTTTTAATCAGATGAGCACGCATAATAAAAGCGAGATATTATTATGCGTACGCATCTGATTTAGGACTAAGAGCTTGAATTAGTTCCGAATTTAGCGTAGTGGTAAGCGGCCCTTGCAGGTTTCAATTTTAAATAGCACTTCCTGGCACTTCGTCTTTGCTTTTCGTGAAATGTTTGTATGTCAATCTTACTCTGTTCTAGTTTCGAGAAAATTATTCCATGATCAACCGAATGCATTTATAAAAGTGAATGGAGTATGTAATAAGAAAATGTAGACTTACACCATGGATTGAACGGTCTATGGCTGAAAAGATACACTCGTAGAAATACCAATTTTCCAATGAGAAACGCTTATCAACAAGTTGAGAATGCATGGATTATTATCAAAACTGTGTTTCAAAAAATGTTCTATCAATAAAACATCAAAGAACAAGGCGTCACAAGAAATAGAGTAACGTGAACGGTGTGACAAGTTTGTTTTTTTCTCAAAAACTAGAGATCAAATATTTTTTTCACTTCAAATTCGTTATGTACATCCAAAAATAAAATTTGGAAAGGAAAAATTAAAGTACGTGGAAATCTATAATTTTTGAAGAATCTGTTTAGACAATAATACGACAGATGTCATTTTTGATAACTCTTTGTGTCCCACTGGTACTTCTAAGTACCACTGTCTTTGAAGGCGTGTGTAATTAAATGTAGAATCATTTTCTGACTTATTACCCTACAATCCCTAGAGCTGAGTTTGCAGAAGCTAATTTCCGCGAGAAAACGTCTTTTATTTAAAGTGTGGGTATTGTAAACGATTTATTATCATGAGAGTTTGCTATCTATCACAAAATTCTGTTAGAATTTTCATATACATTGCCGTGTACTCTGTGTAATGATTTACAGAAATTGTGCTTCACTTACTCAATCTTCTTTTATGTGAAGTCTGTTCTCACCGTACTTACGAGACCTATCCATTAGCGGATCGAGAAAAAACTCGAGGGGGGGGGGAGCGCTAAAGAAATCTTGAACTATTTAAACTTTTATCGTAATAAGAATGGGTGCGCGCGTCCCTAGCGCTGCCATATTATTATATATCCGCCACTGGTTCTAAATTTCTGATTGTTGACGGTCTCACGGTACTTAGAAGTACAAAGATGATTTGATGGTACCTCTGAGTCCAACTAATGAAAAATATATAAGAAAAAATACTCATGAGCAAAAAAGTGTTTATAAGGTTTACCCTGAATGATATGATATGAAATCTGTAAACAAAAAAATTTTCTGAGAAAAATCACGTCATGGGATACAAAGGATTAAGCAGCACTGATCATGACTTATTAATTAGAAACTTGCTTGCTACTTCATCGCTTGATGACAGCATGTTCTCCTACAGTTTACTTCATAATTTGGATTTCCACTAGCCTGTTCTCATTATTTAATGTAAAATTTTCTCAAGGGCATTGGAATGAATTTATCAGCAAAGGTGTGTATTCAGTTCTATATAATTATATTCAACAGGCCCACTTCCTGGGTCGATATGACTAGATAAAACACGAGTTGAATGACGAGAACTGTGAAAAATTTTGTTGATAAGGGATCTTGGGTATCCATTTTGACAAAATTTTATATTGATATTGAAGATTTCGTCGAATGAAAGAACATATCAGATAAATTGAGAACCTGCAGTTTACTTATAGGACAAAGGATTTTCAAACCTGTGATGAATTGGAGATGGGAGTAACAAGAAAACGGGCCTAAATCCTAAACGCTGGCGTCCCAGAGAATACATATTATATTTCAATTCACTTCATATAACAACATCACTGAAATTATAAGACGTATGAAACATAAGATCCTCAATACATTTGAAATAACTTTTCATTAGAAGAATTTTTAACATCAATTTAAAATTTCTAGTCCAGACAGCGTGACTGTTTGATTTTTCAAACCGATATATCCTGAAATTGAGGCAACATTTACCTTAACAAAATGATTAAAATTAAACTAGCAAAATTATATCATATTATCATAAAAAAACTTTAAGAAGTATTTTTTCCAAATGGAAAAATAGCGATCCAAAGTTTTGTGTACATATATATATTTATGATACAAGTGCAGAAGGCATTGATATTCTTACACGACATTCTGTACGAGTATTATACATTATTTTCTCTAATTCGTTGAATTTTTATCGAAATTAATAAAATATTGCCGTAAATATCGTTCAGTGGTTTTTGCATTGAAAAATATTGATTTGGCAGAATTGTTTTCTCTCTCATAAATTTGACAGATAATAAATAAATCCGTGACAGGAGGCCAACATGTCATCAATAAATATTACCATGAAAACAGAGCTAGAATTAAATATTCCCACATGATTTTGTTCTACGAGATGTGGCAGAATGAACAGATTTGACACAGAATTAGAGAAATTTATTTTTCGGGCTGCAATGACACTTTTATTACCAATATTTTGGAACCAGACTCAAACAACAACAAGCTGACTGTAGAAAAGAGTCTAAGTCAACTACTATTTCCCAACATTCAAGGAATGAGTATCATACTATCGACCATTGTAGGATAGAAGAAAAACAGGAGTATTGTACATCTAGATCCGTTAATATTATATGAGACATCAAGCTGATCACTTTTATTAATTGGTACATTATTTGGGCTATTTCCATTATCTATACTGTTGGAATATTTATTCATGACATTTATGTCCAAGTGTCAGAACAACTCGAGTTAAATGAGAATTTCCTACTTCAGTAGACTGTTAGTCAGAGTGGGTTGAGTTGCGGAGTTTGCACCTCTGACAGCTCGCGTTTGCATTCCCACAACTCAGTTGGATAGTATGGAGCGCAAAAGTCCAAACGGAACAAGTTTGGCAAAGACCGGTCCTTCTCAGGACCAACACTACCCTGATGACGGCAGGCGAATGCTTGCCGAAACGTCGGTAAATTCCAACAGTATAGATAATGGAAATAGCCCAAATAATGTACCAACAAATATTCCATTATCAAGAATATCTCGTTCACTTTTATTAAATTATGACGTGAGGACTCGAGGACTGTCAAAAAGAATCACAAGTATGTGTCGAGAAATAAAATCCTTAGGTGGACACATTAAATCAGAATAATGGAGAGTGCAAAGCCACCATAGGAAACGAACTTAGGAAGAAAAACTAGTGTTTGATGAAAATACATGAATGCAGTCTCCAGTGACGGACGCAGTGGTGTACAGGGTATCCCAAATTGCTTGATTTTGACTGTTTTAGGTACCTACTTCTGGAATAGATAGATAAAAACTTCGAAAGGTGTTCTGGGCTCGATTTTCGTGAAAACAACATTATTAAAAACCGTTTCACGATATCTCCATTTTTTTTATTATTCTGATATATTATCGATTTCGAAAATGTGCTATAACTTTTTCATTAACGGAAATATTTGAAATCGATTAAATCCTACTAGAAGCGCAAATTTTTTTTTTTTTTGGAAAAAAACCATTTTTTCATTCCAAATAAAAACGCATTTTTTTCATCTTATATCATGAAAAAAATAGAGATAAAAAAAAATTTTAAATAATGTTTCATTCCCAGTGAAAAAGTACTTGTTGAAAATTATTTTTTTTTCAGATATTTTCGAAAAGTAAAAAGTTATGGCATATCTTCGAAATCGAAAAAATATCAAATTTTTGTTATATCTTCAAAACAAATGAAGATATCGTGAAATAGTTTTCAGGGAAATCGATCCCAAGACTCCTTTCAATGTTTTTACCTATCTAATCTAGAAGTAACATAAGCAGCCAAAATTAAACAATTTGGGATACCCTGTACCCTGACTTAGAGACCGTAGAGATAAGGACAGACACATCAGTACCATATGTCATGAGATACAAGAACACTCTAATCATCGGGAACCTAGAGAACTGTTTCAAAAATCCAAATCATTAAAGATGAAGAAGGCAATATCATAACCAATCTAGAGGGAATAGCAGAAACGTGGAAGAACTACTGTGAATGTCTATACTCAAACACAACATATGAAGACAGAATTGACACAACTGATAGAATCGCAGATTGGGAGAGAGAACCGAATATCCTCAGAAGCGAAGTAGTCGATGCGGTACGAAGGCTGAAAGTAGGTAAAGCTGTTGGAGAAGACCGAATAACGGCTGAAACAATAAAGGTTATGGGAGATGACGGCATTGACGTTATCCACACAATATGCCAAGAGATATGGACTACGGGAGATTGGCCGACGGACTGGTGTGGGTCTGTGTTTGTTCCAATCTACAAAAAAGGCAGCCCAAAGGATTGCAATAATTACAGAACAATCGCTCTCATATCTCATGCAAGTAGAATGCTCCTCAACATCATCAATGAGAGAATGAAAGTGTTTCTATTACCACAAATTTCTGAAGAACAGACTGGATTTGTCCCTGGAAAAGGCACCCGAGAACAAATTCTGAATATCCGCCAAATTATCGAAAAATCGCGCGAATACAACGTGAAACTTTACCTTTGCTTCGTAGACTATACCAAAGCGTTTTACTGCGTAAATTGGCGTAAAATGTGGGAAATATTGAAAGAAATGATGTGGTATTCCACATCATCTGATCTGGCTCCTAAAAGGATTGTATTGAAACAACACGACTAAGGTACGAGTTAACAATACATACTCGAATCAGTTCAAGGTGGGGGCTGGAGTTCGCCAAGGTTGTATTGTGTCACCACTACTATTCAATGTATACAGTGAATATATCATGCGGACTGTTTTAGAAGAGTGGAGTGGAGGAATAACAGTTGGAGGACGCAGAATCAACAACCTCAGATACGCAGAGGACACCCTGATATTGGCTGCGTCTGATGAAGAACTTGAACAGATAATGCACAAACTTAACATCATGAGTCAACGATTCGGTTTACAAATTATTTATAAAAAAACGAAAGTTATGATAATTGACCGAGCTAACAACAATCAACCTGAAGTCAGAAACATAGCGGGATATGAGGTGGTAAATACTTTCAATTACCTAGGATCGATAATATCGAATGAAGGCGGATGTGAAGGAGAAATAAAACGGCGGATTACGATGGCTAGGACAGCAACGGTCAAGTTGGTTAAGATATGGAAAGCACCGATATAACCAAAAACACAAAACTTCGTCTGGCAGGTGCGTTAATCTTTCCCATTGCAACGTATGCCTGTGAAACATGGACCATCAAGAAAGCAGACGCAAAGAGAATTAATGCCTTCGAAATGCGGGTCTACAGAAGAATATTGAGAGTCCCGTGGACAGCACGACGCACGAATGAATCTGTGCTTCAAGAACTGAAAATAAGTACAAGGCTAATTACAAGGATCAATAGAAATATTCTGAGGTACTTTGTTCATATAACCAGGAGGAAAGAAGGAATGGAAGGGGAAGTCGAGGGTCGACAATCAAGAGTCAGATATCCTTCAGGGTGGTCTGATCAAATAAGAACATTCACAGGACTTTCCCTTCCGGAGGCTTCTCATGAAGCGCAAAACAGGGAAGAATGGTCGATCGCAGTCGAAAAAACGTCATGACGTCACCATCTCCTTCCGTAGGAGAAAGGAATGAGGAGGTACAGACTTATGATGAAATACGGACGATGCATGTAAATAAAAAACATAGGGACCTCAGATTTAATATAAAATCGATTAATCAATGGAAAATCGGGGTTAATTATCGAAATGATTTAAGACATTTTTCACAGTGTGATATGAGTATGTATTTCCTTATTTCGATAATCGTTTGTCTACATTGTATACGGAATTTTTATACTGATGTAACTGTGTCTTGAAAATGTCATCTATGTATATGTGGGAGGACCTTAGGCCTTAGGTTGATGAACATTTTGTGTCTGTTTCAATTAGATATATTTTGCATGCCTTATATTGTGTTGCCAGTAAATAGGTTTTGACAAATAAGTTTTTCCAGACTAATATTTGTCTTTTACACTCGTACTATGATAATACAATCATATGCCTATAATCCCTTCCGTAATGATATCTTTTTTGATACAGATTTTTCATAATGATACAGATCTCGAACAGATAGAAACTCATGATTTTTCAACAATGCATTCTGTGCATTTGACGTTAAAAATGTCATGGCTGGAACCAACTCAGTGGTGGAATGATACATTGAAAATTTTGTTCCGAATAAAATCACCATTTCCAATACATTCTTCACTATTCATTGAGTGTAGAGAAAATAGCGTATACAACTCACATGTAAGAGATATTACATGATCGTTGAACAATATCCTATTTCTAAAGAGATTATTATTTTATAGAAAAATATTGACATTTTATGAGAACACAAAAATTTTCTGTCTGATGCATCAATTCGTCACGCTTCAATTGAAAGCCTGTTATACTTACATCAATAAAACAGTTTGCCAAGAGGGTATTGTCATCACAACCTTCAAATTGGAAGCTGCCAAGTAACAACTGTTCTTTTTCTGAAATCTGTGTATCTCTTGATATCCACTGGCGGATCATAGACAACCTAGTGCATTCATCGAACTCATAGGTATAATATTGATATTTATAGACTACGAAGATCTTCAAAATTTTTTTTTTCAAAATGAAGTGAATCTGCTCAAAGATGTCTCTCGAATTTGAAAAAGGCTCTCGTCTTGCTTTTGGATTGAACTGTAAGGCCTTCTGCAGCCAAATTTCCATGTGTCTCTTTAAGCAGGAGCTTATTCTGTTCTCTTGAAAAAGTTCAGAGGAATACTGGATATTGCCCATGTGATTCATGAACATGCAGATATCTTCAGGCTTTTTATCCTTAATTAACCTATATCTGAAAGAATTTACTTATTATCATCACAATTATTAGGATCAAGATCAACAATAAATTATAGGAATGGGTAAATGTTAGAGTTGTTGAAAAATTCTTCTTTCCATGCGATTTTGCCGTTTGGATGGAAAGGATTCATCTTTTTATTTCGAAAAATATAATCAATCAAGAATATATTCTGTAAATCACCCGAAGTAACCAAAATTTTCAGGACTCGTACACAATATTTTGACAGCGGTCCAACATTGGTTGTTTCGGTGGGTATTCATATACGGAACGGATGTTGGTAACTGTGTGGTTAGGTTAGGTTTTGAATCAGACACTAAAGTAACCAAAGAAAATCCTTGGTTGTTCTGGTTGCAAAATCCTAACCGCATTTACAGGAACCGAGTTCCGTAAATAATCTTTTCTGTAGGAACTAACCGAGTATTTGACATATACGGAACAACAAATCAGAAACCAAACCAGCCAAGTTAATTTACAGAATATATTCCGAGTAAAATATGAATGGTATCATAGTAATAAGGACTGACAGCTGTTACCAAAGTTTAAAATTAAAGTTAACAACAAATGAAATATGGATTACCTTTCTGTTGCTGGTAATCTCGTCAGGAAAGGAAGGACCCCACAGATAGTTTCGAAAGCAAGGACTCCAAGTGACCAATAATCAACAGAACAGTCATAGTTCCTATTAGCATAAATTTCAGGTGCTAAATAAAACAGGGTTCCAACAAAACTCACAGTGCTATCGTTTAGTTCTTTGGCATATCCTAAATCAATCAATTTATATATTACTTGATTACGTCTGTCTGGACAATTTTGTAGGACAATATTTTCGGGTTTAATATCTCTGTGAGTGATTTTATTGGAGTGTAAGTAATGCAATGCACTGGATATATCCAGAAGAACATATGTAATTGTATTTTCTTCTAGACCACACATATTCACAGGTTGGGTGAGAACATGCCGTAAATTTCCTTTCTCGCAATATTCCATGGATAATAGGGGTAACTTTGTCGGATTCATTTTGTTGAGCTCTTTTTCCAAAAAAGGTGGTAAAGCTTTATATTTTACAATGTTCGGATGACTCAGTTCTTTCATTTTTTGGACTTCATGGCACCATCTTTCCCTATGCTTGGCTGTCAGACTTGAGGAGCAGTGAAGTTTACATTTTTTTATAGCTGAAAACCAACCAGATTAAATGTTACTGAATGTCACATTGAATGCAAATTTCATTCCCATCATCTTTTTATAAATTTTCCTATTTCAGAATAAGAGTACAGTGAATAAGTGAGTTACACATTTGATTCCATATCTTCTCGATATTTCATGTAGGGGCCATTTTTCATTCAATTTTGTATTATTTTTACTTTATAAATTATATTTGCATTACATCACATATCTTAACGGGGTGTACACATAACTTATAAAACTTTTTCTGGACTACTAGAAGTACACTTATGTGCACAATTTTTAATTCATTTCTGCAAATTTGCAGTTAAACGGGAATCTCCCAACTATACAAATGTTAAACAAAGATTAATGGAGTTGGAAAATGAGCAAATTACACAAAAATCGAAAAAAAAACATAATAGATTGAAATATTTTAATTCACTTGTAACAACTCAGCTAGCATACTCCGGACTTTCCGCCTGAATAGTGTCGACGTAATTGAGGTCAACAAAGCTGCTGGAATGTCAGGACATCTTGAATGTTATGGTCTAAGAGCTGACCATATATATAACACTCCCATATATTGCTAATCCCTATAAATGGAAGTATAGACTCAAGAGAGAGAGCGACTGCATACTTACTTTCATCTAATTCACATTTATTAGTTGAGTTATGCGCAAGCATTGTGTATGATTAGTGACAAAAGCATTTATATTTAATTATATTTTTTTTTTGGTAGTTTTGGTATACGTCCGTAGATTAACCGAATGATTCCGTGCGTTTTCAGTCTGAGGGCCGATTCACAATGAACGTAATCATAAGAATCCCTCCCGTAACTCATACGTAGAGCTCGAAGTTAAAACTACAAAATTCATACGAAAATTAGAATCGAACTAAAATACCATTTTTTAACGAAATTGATTCCTCGCTCAACACTTGGTGAAACATCTTTGGTCAATTGAAAAATAAAAGAACACAAGACTACGTTCACAATTATTACCATTTTTTACCTGTAAAAAATGCGATGCGCACTAATGAACGCACCACTACCCTACTTTGATTGGCTGAAATGCTGTCGCCTGCGACAGTACGAAGCTCTGAAAACAAGGCTTTACGGTGTTTTAGCAAACTTCATATTAGTGTCAGCCATACTATTACACCTACCGTAGGCATTTAGACATTCCGTACCCGCATTTGGCACCTAGCGCGAATAGGCTCTATGCCATTGGTCAGACGAGCACGAATTGAGAAACCAATAACAGTTCGAGTGCAAAATGTATGATATGTACAATAAGATAGAGTTCAGTGCAAGTGCTTTATTTGAAAGTGGGATCTTTTCCAATTGATGAATGAATCTTTACTGGTTGCTTCATTCAAGAATCCGATAAGGAAATTTTAACATAAAAAGTATTTCATTCTTCAAAACATGATTTATGAATGAATTGGTTGAGGCTTTCGCGGCCATCGTTCAATCATCAGTCCAGTGAGAACATCTCCTGAAGATGCCAGACACTCGAACTGGCGAAACTAATCTACGACGACGGCCTAAATGCTCGAAAGAACATGTCACAATGATTTATGAAGTTATTATAACTAAATTGAATGGAACCATTGACGAATCTCGTAAATATTTTAAGTTCTATGAAGGGGACTCAGATTTTATTATAGAAATGCGTAACTCTTTTCAGAAATGCAATTATATTTGTGAGATTTCTAAATTTTCTGTTTTGTTGCCCATGTCAATTACGCATTAAAATGCGAAATCAAGCATTGATAGGAATCATTAATGGATATTCCTGAGAACTGTATTTGGGTTTGCTCTCCCAGTCTCTGAAACAAGAAAACATTAGAAAAATTTTTGAATAATAGAAGAAAAGCCCCTGCGTAAACTCTGAAGCGTAACATTTCGAAGTTTAAATCAGATCCTCCGTCAGACAATTTCTATTTTTCATACAACTTCGCAGAATCGTGACAATATTTTGGTTTTTTAATTATCATTAAAAGATGACTTTCGGTTCGGTAAACTTGACAATTATTTCGTCGAAGGAAAAAAATATTTTTGATTAATATTATCTGATTTGATGCGAAAATAATAATAATAGAGATTCATCATCAGCAACACAGTGAATTGATAGTACAGCATAGGTACTTAACACTTGCAGTTATTGTAGTAATGAACGTTCATTAATTGCGTGAACACGAAAGAGGTCTTAGACGTAAGGGAGGGAAGATGGTTATTGGAGACGTAAACCTCCCATTGATTAGAATGAAATTCAACCCCTCCAGCCAGGAGTCAAATCTGGTTAAGCCATTGAAAGTGTAGGGAAAGTTTCAGTTCTACCTATATTAAATCGCAAATCTGGTGGTCATTGGAATTTCACATACATCTGAAAAGAAACATAAACAATATTGAAGAAAACAAAACCTTCCACAGATCCTTTGTTGAAATTTTTTAATTTTTTTCACGAGATTTCTCTGATTTTGCTTTCAAAATTATTTTAATTCTAACAGAACAAAACTTTCATTGCGAACTTTTTTTGTTCTATTCTTTCTTTATTGTACCTATGTGTAGTTTCAAATACCTGTTATCAAAAAGGTGAATTCTCGAGTAATGTGTTCAATTAATATTGGCAAAAACTAGGACTTGTGGAGATAAACACTTGTACAAGGTTTAGCGTTACAGATGCGTTTGTTTCAATACGCTCAGCGCTCATTTGCGCTCGAACAGAGAAGGTTTCGAGTCTACCAATGGCATAGCTGCTAATCGTGCTAGGTGCCAAATGCAGGTACGGAATGTCTGAATGTCTACCGTAGGTGAAATAGGGATTTGCTATGCTCGGCTGTGGTTCGTTTGAGCGTGGCGGGAAGTCCAAAAAACGTGAAAATTTACGATAGTAGCATGTCTTCCTTTTTGATATATGGGTGATTATACAAAACTTGGGTAACTTTGGAGCATATTTTGTATAACTATAGTTATAGTAATAACTATAGTCATTGAATCGAATTTTTACCAATTCCTGTGTATTTGATGGCTTATCTAATGAATATTTTGATCCAAATCGGGCCTGTCACTTTTTGATGTAGATTGTGAGATAATTGAAATTTTCTGAATTTGACTGTCAGGGGACTGACGAATGAAACATGGTACTGATAAAATACACAATTGTTTAAGAATTATAATGAAACTTAATGAAAATTAGTACTAATCTCTTAGTGTCAATAATGGCACATGTCTTTCAAGTATTAAAATCACCTAGTAACAATTGGAAATAATTATAAATATGTACGGGGTAGAGCCGGATTGAGATTAGGCGATTGTCTAGGGGCCTCGCATTTGCTAGGGAACCCGGGACCCATGCACATTCTGATGATGGTTGATAAAGTGCCCCGAAATTGCACTGCCTATGGGCCCCCCACATGGTTAATCCGTCTCTGATAGTGAGAGAAAATACTATTTCAGTTTTCAGTAAAGCCGTTTGACATTTCAGGTAATGTTATTCACTCAGCTTGTACTAGTTTGACTTAGTGTTACTTAATATTTTCAAGTATGATTACTTGATTTACTTGATTGTTCGTTGATACAAACAATAGAAACAAAAATCTAACAATATTCATCTCAAAAGTACTAATTATCATAAAATTCAGAACAATGACAGTATAATACTATGAAAGTTAACTATCTCAATCTTCGTAACAGCCTTTTGACATTTTTATAATGGTATATTACTAAACTTTTATATTATTTTGAGGTAATTTTACTTAACGATACGACAGTACGTATATTGCTTATAAATCAAGCAAATATAATAAGCTAAGCTTTGGGAGCATCTGAAGAGATAGTGATAATTAAATTAAAATGAGATCGTTGTGTCATGTCATCAACATTTTTTCTTGGTCCTTTCTCTTTTTTCTTCAAATACTGGAGTTTTTGTTGTTCTCTGTATGCCTATAATTTACTAGTAATGGGGACTATTAATGTTTGAAATTATTATAAAAATTGAAAAAAATGCAACACTTTATTGAAAATGTGTATCTTTTTTTTTAAAGCAGATACTGAGGTTAATCAAAAAACATTTTGTCAAGAAAGGGTCACACTTCAAATTAAAACTTGAGTTCTATTGAGCATGGTTCACTGATGAGTCCGGTTCAGAAATCTCTTTCGGTTGTACAGTCAATATTTCAGGCGAGCTCAACTAAGCTTTCCCTGAAGATGATTCTTTAGAAAATGGCAACGTTGCGTTCTATTAGATATGCGTCTTCGATGCATTTTGTCAAAATTATGATATTTATAAAATATTTATAGAAAGTATATATCTATTTATATTATGCATATGGAATTTGAATAAATATATATAATTTTTATAGATATATTTTATAGAAATATGGGAAAAATAAGACAAAGTAATATTGTTCCATGACAGCGCTGAAATATCTTGTAAACATTTTGACTTTTGAATTTCTTATTTTATTTGATACGAACATTTATAAGCTCTCTATACCAGAACTGAGAGTGAGTGGTGATTTGCAATGTGTATTTCTTCTACAAAATGCAATACAAATTCCACTACTTGCACAAAATCTTCGTCTTCATTGACTTCCGAGAATATTACGCAGTTGCGAATTCATTTAATTAACATTATATTTTAATAATAATTATATAATAATACTTTTGTTTTACTTCAGTTGACTCATATCATAATTCAAAATTCACGAGACACCAAACAATAATTCAAAACATGAAACATAACCTCAATTTGATGTGACGTTTCATCTGAAACAGCTTGAACCGTAGATAACTGGGCTTGAGCGGCCGAATTCGAAGGCTCAACTTGAGGGTTAGTTTGAGGGCAGTTCAGAGTTGAGCTCACACTGTACAACGGATTTATCGATTTTAAGTAGGGTTCAGTCTTGAGCTCGGTTCTTGAGCTCGGACTGTACAACCGGGCCTAAATGATATCAAATTTTTCGCCTCAAATTCACCACAGGGTGTTTAGAAATGGAGGGTATAAAACAAGGTTTTGTTTCTCCCTGTATAACGAATAAACTACAGGTATTTCTGCAAAGTAAATTTCAGGTTAATGTTACAAGACCCAATACTGTAACTCGTGTAAATTTCAACAAAATCGGAGCACCACGAAAAAAGATACAGGGTGTTGAATTTGACAAAAATTTTGCCTGTCCGGAATTTATTGACGGGGACTATATACTGGCAAGAGAGAAAACGTGGTGGAAAAGAATTTGGTATCTAGGGTAGTCAAAACTCTGGCTGCTCCGCTTGTGAACAAAAATCACAAAATATATTTGGACAATTGGTCGACAGAAGGTCTTGCTAATGCAAGACCTTCTTGGACTGAAACTATTTGGTTGTGGCACAGTTAATACAAATCGTAAAAATTTACCCCAATTCAAAACAGACAACAATCTACCAAGAGGGGAATATGATTGGCACACAAGTAACACTGGCGTGATAAGAGGTCTGTTCACCTCTCATCAAATTATCACAATCCAACAGAAACTACAGCAGTAAAAAGAAAGGAAAAATAATAATAATAATAATATTTATTCGGAAGTATACATACAACTATAATATAATTGATTTTGTGACACTGTATAACCTAAGCTTGGAGCTTGTATGTTACATAGCATCTCTCAGTTATCGAATAATCCCCACTGCAAACAAACTCGATCCGCTCGCATAAGAAAGCAGGATGGAAAGGAAGAAAACAAGTACATCATTCATGACATAACACTCAAAATTTCCTGGAAACGTTCTTCAACGTATTGTAATATGCTATTTTTACTATCCTTGTTTTTTGTGTTCATATTATCTCAAAGAACGGGGCAATATATTATAGAATTTTGGTCCGAGATATTGAAAACTTCGCTGTAAATGGGTCTTGAGAATGAGTGGCACACGTAAGTTTTGTTCATAGCAATGTCTCGTGGAAAAACCATCTTCAATGAGATTTTTACTACTATTGATCAGATGCATCAAGCATTAAGTCTGTTGCATTTTTCAAATAATAATTCGGTGCTATGTGTTTTTCTGTCACTGAAAATGATTTTAAAAATATATAGAGAGAGTGAGAGAAAATAACTTTATCGAAAAACTTTTCAAAGGGCTATCGACCGAGGTCTTCCTACCCTTGTACAATGAGGATTGTTCACAGGTATGCAAAATCGATCGAAACTTCGTCACAGTATAACCTATATGTATATGAAATCACTAGTTTTTGTTTCAGTCGAAAAGACCTAGTAGTTCGGATTTAACAACCCCGTGAATATTCAATTCCTCGCGGCGATGTGACGTCATACTACATTCGCAAATCGCACTCCGTGAGACGAAAGGCCCTTATATTGGACCCGGCTACGTACTGAACCTCGCAAGTCGTTGGATGTAAAGTGACGTCACACGGATCCATCGAACTCATGTTTATAACTCGATATCTCGGGCGCTATTTGAAGTATTCAAATAATTTTTGGAAACAATATTTTCATTTTCTACGGAGAATAGGAATATGTAGAAATTGAAAAATGTGAACATTCCTCATTTATGTTTTACAGTTTAATAGTATGTAAAGGGTATATGAGTCTGTGAAATATAAGGAGTTTAAGATATTGAAGTAGGCTAAGTAAGTATTGAAATATTGGTTGTTCTGGTAGCTTCCTTTTAGGTCTTTCAAGGTGGGATATGCTATGTATCAGAGGTTCTATGGTATTAATGTGGTGTTGTTGACTGATGAATTTCTTGTTTAGTCTATGTATTCAACTACTTATTGGTTCAATTTTTGTTTTCTCGTAAAGATATTTGTTGGCTGGAATATCTAGTACTAGTGGATTGTTCGGAGGTCTTATTTTAGTGATCTTCGTAGACTAGTACGTTCAGCTACTTCTATAATTTTGATGGTAGTTTTGTTGCATTGTCCCAGGATTTGGTGTCCATATTTTAGCAGAGGTCTGCAGATAATCTTGTATATTTTACTGGCTGTTTCTGTCCCAATACCTTCATCTTTATATCTCAATGATCTGAAGTGGCTAGCTCTACTGATAGCTGTTGTTTTACTTGATTTAATATCATCATCATCATCATCATCAATGGCTCTACAACTCAAGGTGAGTCTTGGCCGCATTTACTTTTCTTCTCCACTCTTGTCGATTTTGTGCTGCTAGCTCCCATTGTGTTACTCCCAGTCTCTGCAAATCACTGGTCACTGCGTCTTTCCACCGTTTTCTTGGACAACCAATCTTTCTTCTACCCTCAGGCCTTTCCCAGAATGCTGTATTGAGGAGTCTTCCATCTTGTGATCTCATGACATGTCCTGCCCATCTTATGCGAATACTTGATTTAATATGCATTTTAAAATTTAGTTTGTGGTCCATTGTCATTCCGAGGTATTTGCAGTTTGTGCTTGGTTTTAAA
The DNA here is from genome assembly GCA_038502775.1 of Hippodamia convergens. Taxonomy (NCBI): domain Eukaryota; kingdom Metazoa; phylum Arthropoda; class Insecta; order Coleoptera; family Coccinellidae; genus Hippodamia; species Hippodamia convergens. Next base: position 106,821,993 of record CM076607.1, read on the forward strand.
GTGGTGTTGTCTAAGGATATAGTGTGCGAGTACTGGTTGCTTTTATGGTGAAGAAGCATAAATTTAGATTTTGTCGGGTTGAGTTTTATTCTCCACTTTCTTAACCATAGAATCAAACCGTTCTTCAATTGTTCCAGCCTGTCTATTGTTTCTTGGGTACTTTTACCATGAGCGATCAGTGTAGTGTCATCTGCAAATTGTAGAATATAACTCATTTTGTTAATATGATCTTGTGCTAAAATGTCCGAGCAATACAGATTATACAGATATGGTGATATAGGGGAGTCTTGTCTCGGGTGAATTTATTGGAAAGCGAGTTTTTGACTTTTACTTGTATTGTCCTGTCTGTGAGAAATTCATTAATGGACCTTAAGATATATGTGGGGCAGCGCAGATTATGCAGTTTGTAAATCAGACCAGCGAGCCAGACACTGTCAAATGCCTTCTGAATGTCCACAAAAATTGCTGCAGTATGATTACCGTCCTTTCTTTTACATTGTACATTTTGGGTGAGTATGATCGGTGGATAGTCAATGTTTTTTGTTTGAAATCAAATTGGAATTTGGGAATTTTGTGACCTAGTATCTTCATCATCCATTTGATTATTTTCTCAAGGTTCTTTCCAATTACTGGAAGTATAATTGGTCTATAGTTTTCGAGCTTCTTGGAATTGGTTCTTGATTTAGGAATTGTGATTTATTATTTATGTCTTGTGGAAACAAGATTTTCGAATACAATAGTTGTAGATCCGGATTATTTCAAGATGTATCGGCAGATCCAGCCTTTTTAGGATGCTTCTGGAATATTGTCATGTCCTGGGGCAGTGTTTCTGTACCAATTTTCAATTGGTTCTCTATGGTTGGCGTCAAATGATGGATCCTCACTTACTTCGAAAACGTTCTGAAAGTGGGCTGAGAAGGCGTCGGCGATTTCTTGATCTTTGGTAACTGGTTTTCCATTTACTTCTATTGGTCCCGTGATGTTGTGGGAGTTATACTTTAAAAGTTTTTTACTGTTTTCCAGTACGTATTTCCCTTCTGATTTTCAATTTCTTTACATGCTTCTAAATATTTATGACATCGATAATTACCTATAAGTTTATGAATATCTTTATTCAGGGCATTAAATTTCCTCTTTAGGTTGGGGTCGCTGTTTTCTCGGATTTCTTTATACATTTGCTTTATTCTCCTTATGAGCATCAATATTCTCGTGTGGCATTCCACAGCCGCCTTAGATTAAGAAGAAGATATCAATATATTTAGAAAACTGCCAGAGATAACCTCAATAAAGTATATACAGGGTGTTTCCTAAACATGCGGCAAAAATTCAGGGAGCTGTTACTTGGACTATTCTAAGAATATTTTGTCCTTTGATGTTTTTGGAAAAACCTCTTTGTTTCGAAGATACAGGGCGAACAACATTTTTCATATTTTTAAAATTGATAATAGTATAAATAAAAATGCGTACCGCACTGTGTTTACTAAGTAGGTACAATTTATTTTTAAATGTGTTTGACAACTATAAAAAACGGCCAGTTTTTTGACTTAAAATTGATAAGTTCAGATGGTAAAGGAATACAGATTAAACACGGTTTTCATTTGAATTCGTTTTGTGATGTATTAGCAATTAACATTTTATCTTTCACTATTATGAATTTATGGCCTGCTCGTTCCCCGGACTTAAACCCCTTAGATTATTTCCTATGGGGCCATCTAAAATCATTAGTTTATACCACTCCAGTAGAAAATGTGGAAGACTTGCGAAATCGGATCATTGCTGGGTGTAACTTAATAAGAAATGATCCTGGTGTTTTTGAAAGGGTTCGGCAGTCAATGAGGAGAAGATTGGATGCTTGTATGCTGGCTGGAGGTGGTCATTTTCAACAGTTTTTGTAGGTTAAGTTAAATCTTCATGTAATTTTTCATAATAAAATGTTATTATCTAAAATTTTGTTTGCCCTGTATCTTCAAAACAAAGAGGTTTTTCAAAAATCATCAAAGGACAAAATATTCTTAGAATAGTCCAAGGAACAGCCCCCTGAATTTTTGCCGCATGTTAAGGAAACACCCTGTATATGGTGGAATTTTCTGGTTATGATATCCAACTGTAACTTTTGGTGTTTGTGACAGGATTGAGTCAAGGAGTTGTTTCGTGAACCAGGCAACATAGTCAGGGGTAATAGGTGTCTCAGGTTTTATCATTCCACACATTTTTGCATTTACCTTCTCGATTCTGCATGATGAGAAGTCATATTTTGTTTCCATCGTGTATGACATAGGGCTACAGTCTAGGGGTCGGTTTCACAAAACTTTGTTTGTACCGTTAAATTAATTGGAGCCACCGCAATTCGTTGGAATGTCAAAACGAGTGATTCGATTGGTTCGAATTTACGTAAGAGTTTTTTAATCGCGCAATTAAAGTTTTGTGAAACCGACCCTAGATCTAGTGAAAATTCTATTGCCAGGTGGTCGGAACTCAAGTCTGGTGTTAATTGAATATTTTTTATGTTCTGTAAAATATTCTTGGTACATAAGAACCTATCTGGAGTACTGTCCTGATTATTTTCCATCAGAAAGGTAGTTGGAATCTTTATTTCTACATGGTCAGAGTTTTTGGTAAAGCTGTTCAGTTGTTTTTTCTTCCGATTGTTTATGTTGAAATCTCCTATTATTATTGTGTACTTAAATTGAGACGCCTTTACCACCAGATTTTCTTCTATACAGGGTGGCCATTTGAAAACGAAACAGACGAGATTACAGACGAAATAAATTTTTTCGATAGAAATGCTCGGACAGGTCGATTTCTGTTTCTAGGGGGACATCTTAAGATGTATGTTACGGACGCATAGCGCTTCAACCCTTGCTACTACAACCCTCACCCCCAATTTTTGAATAGGGTAGATGGGGTGAGTGATACCTCATTTGAAAGGTATTTTTATACTGATTTCAGCACAGTAATTGTTTTTTCATTTTATGCATTAGTTCTCGAAATATTCATGCGTTAATTAATTTTATCACTTAAATTAATTTTTTGCGAATAATTGACATTTCGTGCTTCCGAAACACCAAAATTTCCGTACTTGTATTTGAAATTGCAAAACATCTACCACTGGGCAAATGAAGTCATATCGTACGTGTTAATGCTACACTAGGGTCAGATGTTCGACTAGCTGTTTTATTCACTGAAATAATTCTCCAACTGTACGGAATCAGAACGATTTGAAGTATTGATCTAAGAAATAAGAAATAATTTATCAAAAACTCACATCAATTAATTAAATATTCAAATTGTTCACCATTAGCTTCCATACAATGAAATAAGTTTTGTTCGAAACGATGGCGCACATTTTGCAGCATTTCTGGAGTGATTTGACGACATTCGTTCACTATACGTCTTCTTAAATCTTCTATGGAATCGGGCTGTGTAGAGTAAATTTTACTCTTCAAGTGGCCCCAAAGAAAGAAATCTAGTGGTGACAGATCTGGCGATCTGGCTGGCCATTCAGTGGGTCCCCTTCTTCCAATCCACCGATTTGGAAATCTTTGATCCAGATATTCTCGAACTGGTAAGGCGTAGTGTGGAGGAGCTCCATCCTGCTGAAACACAATCTGATCTTCCACATAATTTCCAGCATTGTTTTCAATAATTTCCGTCAAAATTGGATCAATGTGATTTTCCAATATATATATTCCAGCCCAAACATTGAGTTTTTGTGGTTGTTGAGTATAAACTTCGTGGAACAATCTCGGATTAGCATCGGCCCAATAACGACAATTGTGTCGATTTACTGTGCCGTTTAGAAAGAACGAACACTCATCGGAGAAACAAACATTGTACAGATAATTGGGATTAGCAGTTACTCGTTCACTCATTGTATCACAAAATTCAACACGACGGTCAAAATCATCTTCGTTTAGTGCGTGTGAAAGATGGATTTTGTAAGGATGGAATTTATGATGCTTCAAAATATTTGCAATTCGAGTTCGTGTAAAACCAGATTCATGTGCTAGCTGCCTCGTACTCGTCATTGGATTCAGAGCAATCTGTCCAAGAACAGCTACGTCAGCTGCTTCATTTCTTTCCATGTTTCGTTTTTTATTAGCCACAGACCCGGTTTTTTGAAACTTTGACACTAATTCCAAAACATACTTCCTATTAACATGTTTATCTAAATGTCGTTGATTGAAGAATTCTGCGGTTCTATTCGCACATTGATTGTTTGCAAAAAAAAGTGAAATTATTTCCACCCGCTCTGCAATTGAATAAACCATGTCGAACAATGAATTAGAACACATACAAGTCTCGATTCAAAACTAAGAATAATTCACATGTCAAAGAACCAGTAAGCCAACTTAATGATCTGTTCGTAATAAATAAAAAATTATCGATTCTCATTTTTTTGAAAAAGATATTAATCAATAATCAACAAAATGAAAACATTATTGAAGCCAACTGAGAAAACACTTCATAATTAAGTCGGAAATCGTTTCACGAATTGGGACTGGAATATTTCTGTGGCATCATTAATGATTTGATTTTCTTACCTGGTAATCTGTTTAGAGATATGTATGTACGTATTTGGACTTTTTGGAGATTTCTATCGATCAAGTGTTACCGCATGTTATTGGAAATACTGCACATTATATCGAAGATAATTTAGATTGAGTTTCAGCAAGATTGAGATCCTTCGCAATAGGCTTTGTTTGTTCGACATCTTGATTAAAGATTTCTATGTCAGTGGATTGGAGGAAGGAAGCCACAGTCATGGTTGTTTTGAAGCTCAAAATGTCGATTTTTCACAAAAAAACACTACAAGTGCCATGAAAACACCACTTCATTTTCAAATGCTTAGTTAAGAATATTTCGAGAACTAATGCATAAAATGAAAAAACAATTACTGTGCTGAAATCAGTATAAAAATACCTTTCAAATGAGGTATCACTCACCCCATCTTCCCTATTCAAAAATTGGGGGTGAGGGTTGTAGTAGCAAGGGTTGAAGCGCTATGCGTCCGTAACCTACATCTTAAGTTGTCCCCCTCGAAACAGAAATCGACCTGTCCGAGCATTTCTATCGAAAAAATTCATTTCGTCTGTAATCTCGTCTGTTTCGTTTTCAAATGTAACCACCCTGTATAATAACTTGAGTGATGCATGTACACTAGAAATATATAATTTTTTTCTTTTTCAAAGGTATTGTACAGTGTAAAACTTCATTCCAGGGATTATTGAGATGTGTTGGGTTCGATTTTCCTATTGAGATGTCTTTTTCAGCCTGAATCATGCTACCGCCTTTTGTATTTTCATTTAAAATATTGCCATGTCTGATTATCACATTCCAGTTCATATATTTCACATTTCGGCTCTCTTTTGATTTTGTTTCCACCATCATCAAGCCAAGGGCGTCGCTAGAATTTTTTTTTTGGGGGGGAAAAAAAAATTGGGATATAGTATATTGTCACGATATGCTCCTATGTGATGATTGTATGACTTACTTTTCGGAAGAAAATATTTTCCTGGGGGGGGGGTTAATTACCCCCATTACCCCCCCCCCCCGAGCGACGCCAGTGCATCAAGCATTTGACTCCATTCTTCTCCACATAGTGCCTAACTAATTCCTTTTTATTGTTTAGGCGGTTGATATTAGCATACAAACATTTGATCATGAACTTCTCTTTCCAATTGGACCCCCTCCAAAAGCTCTGTACCCACTGTTTTAGATTCTAGTTCTAAGTCAAACATTAGAATGTAAAGCCGGTTACCAATAAATGTGGTTGAATTGTGAACACCTATTGCATGGGATAGGTAGTGGATCCGGTGGATGGCTTGGGTTTGCCTTGTAATGCTTACACTTGTAGTATATGCCCTCGTTTATTAATTTCTCATAAGCATGAATATCTCCGGTTATTATTCTAATAAATAATGATGGCTCATTAGTTTTCCTTGAAATAATGCGCTTGCAGTAACGATGCAACGATGTTGAGTTGGTTGGGCAATTGGCTTATTTCAGTATCACTCATTTCCATCTCAACATACGAAATTACAGCAGAATAGAACTCTGCTGTTTTTGTGGGTCTTTTTTCCATTGTGTTCGTTGTGGTTTCTGTGTATGTCTCTATCTTTTTATTAGTTTTGAGGTAATCATATCCCTTCAATAAGTTTGTTTTCGTATTATCTGATTTTATGAGAAATCCCTGTGTTGTTTGGATGATAATGTCTTGACTATCAGGAAAGATATTGGTCCAAATATCGGCGAGTTGAACTTTTGTTGTATTCGTTTTTGTTACAACAAAATAAAGATTTTTATAAATCTTGCGTTGTATGGGGACCCTTATGCTGGTTCGTGTTTGTTCCTTGTTTATTGCGTGTTTCCATATTTTCAGTGGAATTCTCTGGCGTTATCGGCGGAAAGAATGGCTCGCGGCCTACGATGTTTAACAGGCCAGAATGTTGCTTTAAAATGCGACGTTGCCGGAAACCCCACATGGGGTTGTACCAGACTCAGAGTGTTACGACTTTGCACTTGCAGTTCTGTTTTGAAGCGTAACATGTGATAGTTCGCATCAGAAATTCGACCGAGAAACGTGTGAAAAAGGTTTAAGTTTTTTTCGTGATCGTGTGATCGGTTTTTCAATCAATAAATAAAGTGAAAATAAGTGTTGCAGTTGCAAGAATAGTGTGTATCGGGTTTGCGATTGAATTTTTCGACTTTTAGTGTTCATATCTGGAAGGATTATCAACAGGAACGTTTTTCATTTTAATATTTATTGGAATTTCATTTGGAAATCTTCGATTTCAGTACTATGCCTCGTGCCCGGTTGCAAAAGCAACTATATAAATCTACTAATCCGAAAGTTTTGGTATTTAGATTTCCGAAAGATCCCGCGAGGAGAAGAAAATGGCTTAACGCAATTCATAGAGAAAGTATTTTCAAAGTCACCGATGACAGTGTAGTTTGTACGAAACATTTTGTAGATTCCCATATTTTGAGAAATAACTCTTATCCAACCGCCGAAGGTTCAGTTATCAATATACCCCGAAAAATTCCTAAATTAACTGATGATGCATTTCCTTCAATTTTCCCGAATCGACCGAGTTACATGGTGTCTTCAGTTACTCCGAAAAGAACTGATCCTGAGGAATGGAGACAAAAATTAGTTGACCATTATGATAATATTTACACCGATTTGGACAAACAAGATCAGATCGATTTTCCGACTTTTGTTGTCATTTCAAAGACAAGGCAATTTTCAACTTCTTATTCCAACGTTAAAGCAAATGACTTTGTTCAGTTCTACAATATAAATTTTGAGGGTGCATTTCCGAAAATATCATCGGGGTTTAAGATCTTGAGTAATTTGAGAATCGAAGTCGTATTTAGAGACAAAGTTAACGTACCCAATTCTAATTTCAAGTGGTTATTAGGTGACAGGTATATTTGTGACATTTTTTTCCTTTTTTGATGTTCATTCACCTACTTTATTCCCTTCAGAAAGTAAAATAATTTTCATTCTGATTGTATTCTTGTGGAACTCAATACAACAGCTACCTCCTCGTGGTGAGTTCTGGATTATTTGCGATAAAATATTAAGAAATTATCCGCAGATAAACGAATTGCTGTTTTGTTTTCTTCTCTACAGTTCTTCATTTAATTGTGAATTGATATAAATTCGAAATTATAACGAAAATAGTGCGAATTGCACAAGAAAACCCTATACTTTCTATATCTACGCGTGCCACTAGACACGTTGCTGGTAACAACGGCAACGTCTAACCTTCCCGCCTGTTAGATTTAGTAGGCCGTGATTGGATCCATATGCGTTACATTCTCTTGCTGCGGTTCGGGAGATTGTTTATCATCTAACTTTTTGTTGCCCGATAATCGTCTATTTCTCTTTTTCCGTTTTTTCTGCTTTCCGTTAATTGAAAATTGGTATTGTCGTCTAACCCTTCTCCCGATTTTCGCTGGTCTGAGACATTTCCGACGAATAGAACGCCTCAAAATCTGACTCTTTCACTGTGAGTGTAGGTCGCAGAATTTTGACGCTGATTTATTCACTTCGCTAGAAAAATCTTTATAACATACGAGTGTTCGCTATCGCGGTCGAACACAGACTGTTTAAAAATATAAAAAAAATAAAAAATAAATAATTGTATTTAAGGCCATTTACTTAAAAATATATTTTTGTATTATTTGCAAACCTTCCTGTGGATCCCGAGTTTCCAAAATCCATTCCAATTTTCAGTTTTCACTTTTTTCTTTCAAAACATTATGATTTAAGTGGGTGGTTTGCTTGTTACTTGTCTGTTTTTTTGTTCAATACTAGCACCACTCAATAACCGAACAAATAAGCATATTGCGTGGTCATCCGTGAGGGATGTATGGGAAACTCCTGAATTGAAAGAATATCTTTGCTCCACTTTACTATTATTTCTAATAAAAATATGATCTAACACGCTAGATGAAAGTGCAGATTGTATAGACGGAAACATTGTTGAAATACCTTGCCCACTGCTTCTGACAGACTACAATAAAAATATGAATTTTTTCGATAAGTTCCACCAGCAGAGAGCATGCTATGGAATAGACAGGAAAAGCAACAAATGGTGGCATAGAATTTTCTTCTTTTTCTTTGATGCTGCAGTGGTAAATGCTTTTATTTTATATAAATTACATGGTAAGTCACCTCCGCTCGCGCTGAAAGATTTTCGAAGGCAAATTTGTGATGGTCTTATTGCCGAAACACTTGTAAGAAAGAGGTCTCTGCCATTGGAGCTTTCCACATCAATAAAAAAATACAAGCCCACCATTTCACCATCGGTGAGATTAACAGAAAGTTAACATCAGCCAACATGAACAAGTCGCAGAAGATGTGCGCATTGCAGCACAAATAAGTCAGATGTTATGAGACAAATTGGCAATGCCCCGTTTGCCAAGTTCCCTTGTGTCTAGGAAAAAATAAAAGCTGTTTTCAGACTTATCACAGAAAATGATTTTCTATTCATATATATATATGACTGGATTAAATAGAGAGAAACTTATTTGGGATAGCAGTCTTATTCAATGAGTGTACTCTTTTTTCCTTTACTTTCTCAAGCTTTCAGGATTTATTTATCCCTTCTTCAGGAGATGCTACAATAATTAATGATATAATTTGATTAGGTACAATAGAAAATGTAACTTACGAAATATGAGATTCTGAATATAGATGTTGAAAATAAATATAAATTTTGGAACAGATTGTGAAAATATGAATAATTTGAGGAACTTTCAGAATTTGATTGAATCGTGACATCCTTCATTAGATTATATACCATAGAATTTGTTGGAAAATTATTGAAATGCGATGTGATGATAAGAGGACTTCCGTTGTGTTTTTTTATACTGTGAGGTTGGTTAAATTGTTATGATTCGATTTTTTGTCTATTTCAATTAATAGGGAGTACATGGAGCTTAGTTGATCTTTATCTTTCCTATAGTTCAATGCATCATCATTTTGGGCAATTCTTATCATTTCCAGCAATGTTCGTTTCCTTGTGTTAGGTTCTGCATCAAGATTGTGGTTTCATTATAGTTGGGGTTGGTGTCCTGTGGAGATGCAATGCTTGGCTAGTGCACAGTTTTCCTTTTTTAAATGAATGTTGCTTTTATGTAGATTTAGTCTTTGTTGGAGTATTGTAGATGTTTGTCCAACATATTGTTGATCACAATGCCCACATGGAATCTGGTACACTATATTGCTTCTTTTTGGTTTAGGGGTAGGATCTTTTAATTTGCTGAAATTTTTTTTTATAGGTTTCAAGTTTTTGATTGATGTCTTCACTTGATCATTGAGAATGATGTTCTTTAATCTCCCTGTTAATGATTCAACATATGGTAATGTGATGTAGATATCCCCTTCTTGGTTAGTCTGGGCTGGTGGTGGAACCTCATTTGTTTGTACGGGGCTGTTTGGAGTGCTATAAATCATTTTTTCAATAAATTCGTTGGATATCCATTTTCTTTCAATATATTGAAAAGATTTGCTAGATTTTTATTTCTTAATGTGATGTGAGATAATTTTGTTATTCTATATTTCAAATTATTGATGAAATTGAATTTCATTTTTGGAGGATGGTATGACAGATAATGGATATATCTTTGTGATGCAATTGGTTTCACATACCAGTCAGTTATTATGGAGTTGTTCTCAGTTCTTATTACTTTTGTATCTAGAAATGGTATACTTTGGTCTTTTTCGTTCTCTATGGTGAATTGAATTTTCGGGTTGATGGAGTTGATTATTGTGTTTTTTTGTTCTTTAGGAATGGCGGTTATGATATCGTCCATAAATTTCTTACAAAAAGGTAATTGGAATTGTAATTGTTGTGTAATTTTCATGAGGATATGGTCCATTACGTAATTTGCAATAATTGAAGAAACCTTAGATCCCATGGGTGTGCCTTCTTTCTGTTTATAGTATTTGCCATTGTATACAAAGGCAGTTGTATCAAAACAAAGATCTAGCATTTCACAAAACGTATCAAATTCTATCGGACAGTGTGGTTTTATTGTTTCCCATTTGTTTTCTATAGCTTCTTTGGTTAGTTCTAATGTGATGTTGGTGAATAAGGATACCACATCCCAGCTTTGTAGAATATAATTGTTTGGTAGTTGAATCTCATTAATGAACTCTGTAAATTCGTATCGAAAGGGGTGTATAATTTTCTTCTGAGTTGAGAAGATTCATGGCTAGTTCATTGTATTGATTTCTGTCCATAACTGTGGTTATGTTACCTTGTCAAACTGTAATACTATAATATTAGGGTTGTTTTTGAGGAAGGTTTTAGATCGATATTCGAAGTTCTAATCATCAGATCCATCAGAGACCATTAGTTCTTTAAATTTAAGGAAATTGATGAAAGTACTTAGTTATAGATGACAAATATTTTGGCATTCAGTAGAATATAGAAATATGTATCCTTTGCATCGATCTTGAATTTTATCTCACTTTCGTGAGTTTTATATATATTTATATGTATATATAATAATTGTAACTTTCCTTGCTGATTCATACTGATTGTAGTGTCTCCTGATGAAGGCTTAAATAAAGCTGAAAGCTTGAGTTTAAAGAAAAAAGAGATTTCTCATTCGACTGCAGTCCCAAATAATACATTTTTACTATAAATAGAAACAGTCAATTATCCTTTTATTATATGTATATATATATATATATATATGTTGAAGGTATTATTGCTGACTATTTAGATACAGGTTCTTAATTTATTGGGAATAGCAGCAGTTGAATCAAATAATACTCTTTTTTCTTCACTCGAGCTTTCGAGACATTATATATATATAATATCTATATAGTTTTTCATATATATAATATATATATATATATATAGCATTAGACTATCTTTACCAAGCCCGCCATAAGACACAGGTGAAATGAAGCCAGGGTGTGCGGTGATACAAGGGGGGTGTGTATAATTTATACATTTGGGAGTACGTATCACAACCCATTAGCAGCCTGTCATATGGTAATGCCATACCAAGCCTTTTTGTGTAAAAAATAGATGATTCACGGTCTATGGCAAGCCCGAGCAGTGTTGCCAAAATATTCCAGTTGAATATTGCGTCTGAATTATTCCGCTGTATTATTTTCGATTTGTTTCATATTCAGATATATACATGCGACACAAGGTGCAGCCAACCGAAGCCCCGAATTGAGTCATTGGTTGTACAATGAGGGTGATACCATTTCATCATCGATTTGATGCCCTCGGATACCACGAGAGCTGTTTTTTCGGAGAATGAAAGATAAGGAAAACGCTAGGATTATTTTCTGTGAAATATTGTTTCAAATCTTCATGTAGTAAAAGAATTCAAAATTTTTCTTTATTCTCCAATTTTAATTTAATGTCATTTCAAGTCAATGAAAAAAGCTTTCACGTCCGTTGCGTACGTCATAACTTTCATGCGAATACTTGATGAGACCTTCTATTCAAAACTATTCTTGGATAAAAAAGTAGATACTCGAACGACACTAGACTCTCGGAGAAATTTTCTTTCGAAAATTTCAAAGGGTACGCAATTATTAATTGTTTTCAAATACAGGTATCCCACCAATTCTGTTCGTTGTTTTATTTTTGGAAAGGAGTCGAAATTCACATTTGAAATTTCGAGATCCAGTTGGACTGAAAGTAACACTTTCCACTCTTCAAATCGAAATGAAGCTCTGTTTGATCACGGATAACCTTAATTTGACAAGATGTTTTTGTGTAAATGCTTGAAATTACAAGTCATGATACAGTGCATACCGTGAGTCTCAAAATTGATGACAACGAGAAGTCATAATTGAATATATTGCATTGAAAGATATTGTAGGTGTGCAGATATCACAATTAAAATAAAATCCGTATTTTTTGAGAAATGCTTGAAATCAATTTTCTGGGTCATATTTCGAATTTTGGTTTTCTTAAACATACGAACAGAAGTGGCGATTAACTGTTACGAAATGTCTTTTTTTTGTTAAAAACATTTTTAGTCGCAACTGTTCTCTATAACATTCGAGTTAACTCTCTTCCTGTTTATAACCTATAAATAGACAGTGAGTAGGGTGAGATTAGAAAAAAAGGGGGTTAAAGTAATGAAACGCTTTTTCTCCACCAAGGGTCTTCAAATAATGCCGTGAATTTTCTTGGAATCCTTTTTTCAAAAAATTTTATGTTGAATCTAAATTTCGTTAAATAGTTTTGTCACTGAATATTTCGCTTATCATATTGAATTCTGGATAATATTGATGAGTAAACCCTGTTTGTATTTCGTATACATCAAGCGGGAATAACACCTCTAACATAAAATGTATATCTTCTGAAATATTCAAGAGGAACATATTTGTTGGTAACATTTCGAATTCAACTCTTCTCAAAAATACAAACAAGGTCCAATTCAGAATTCACGTTCGAAATGTCGTCCATTCAGTTCGAGACATATCGATCACGACCAGACTGCGTTGTCTTAACAATTTCATTGGGATCTGAACTATGAAAAACTTAACATACTTTGATTCGCAGCTGTTTTATATTTCGTTCGCGTAAATTTCTTTCTTAATTATACCCCATAAATAGTAATCTAGTGGGGAAGATCTGGAGATCGAAGCGGTAGAAGAAATCGACCCCTATTTCACCAGCAATATTCCTCAAATATTCTTGACGAATTTTCTCTGGTGTTAGCAAATTTTCCCTGTACCAATTATTGAATGCGAGGTGCAATTCACGCAAGAAATTTTCGACTAGGTTTTCGAATGAAATATCTGAGTTGGTCATCTGTGACAAGGCAGAATACGGTTAGTGGAAATTGAAATACAGTTTGAACTTCCTTGACTTCCTTTCGTTCGTTATTCCTTGTTGGGTAAATTTAGCTTGGTCAGACCAAATAATATGTTTCAAGAAGTTTTTGTGTTCTTGAATTTTCAGTAAAAATCCTTCACAAAAAAATTACCATTTATTGGACGGGGTAAAAATTATCAATGAACAAGATTCTCTGATCTTCTAAATCATCAAAAGATGACCGAGGATGAGTTTGATAATAACCCATTACGTCGATTTGTTTTTTTTACGATTACGGTAATGATTTTGTTTCTCCTGTACAATAAAATTCAGCTGGATCCTGAGAAACTTTACTATCGTCATCCAGGTAACTCGGTATATCTGATATCGAAATTGCAACATGTTATGTAAACAATTCTTGCGCTTTTTCCATATATAACAGCTGTTTTGCAAAATAAAAATTCTGAACATTTTATTTAGAGAAATGAATAACAAAGAAGGGTAGTATGCTCGCAGGAATGAACATTTCTGACATATTATCAATTTATTTATTGTTTCAATATTATAAGATTTTTTCAACAATTGATGACGAGAACATTATGGTCGAAATGGAATAAAAATTTTGATATAAAATTGATTCAACCCGGAGCCGATGAGGTGGAGTCTGGCAGACTCCTTCATATTTTTTATCCGCTATCACTTCTTTGCAGATCAAATGGCAATATCGGAGCTCCCAGCAACTTTCAATTTATGCACGGTGAGTTGCTAGAATCAATCGAAAATTCACAGGAAAACATATTTTTCAGTGCAAGGGAATGTGTACAAAGCCAGTGTGCTGATTTTGTGGTCAAAAATCTTGAATTCAATGTATTGCGAGAATGAAATAAGTAGGAATGAAAATGTGATATTTTGACATGTTGTCAGTTTTTTCAGTTTCGATAGATCATCCACACATTCAATAACTAAAAAAATTTTGATTCTCCTAAAAATTCGTATTCATTTTTTGGCAGTTGATACGGAATGGAAGTTTGTAACAATTCCGCACATTTTCTGCTCTTCGTTTTAAAATTAATAATTTTTCACTAATACATTCATAAAATTTCATTGAAAATACAAGGTAAGTCATCTGGTTTCATCTATTTTTCATAGTGCGTTATGAAAATAATAATTTGTTTCAGACAATTAAAGTGACACATTCTTATATGTCAATAGTTGCAATTCAATTGGCCATGGAGATATTTCCGATGAATCAACGAATTCATGTAGTAAAACAATTCATATTAAATAATTCAGTTGTGCAAGTGCAAAGAAATTTTCGTCGTGAATTTAATGTGAAAAGACACGGACGAATTCCAAAATGCCAAAACATATTTAGGTGGGTAAGAAATTATGATGTTAGAGGGAATGTGGCATCAAATTTTTGTAGAGGTGTCTGCGTATAGTCATAACACCCGAAAATATTGAACGGGTACGACAAGCTGTGATAAGAAGTCCGAATAGATTTGCATCAAGGAAGTCACTTGTGTTGCAGATTTCCAACACGACAATGCGAAGAATTTTTAAAACGTAAATTGTACATATTAATATCGTCATTTTTCAAAATTTTGTTTCAATAAAATGTTTTTTTGCTTTCATAACAGATTTTTTTCAAATGGGTGACACCAAATGCCTAACCCGTTAGTTGAATACATTCATGACATATTCTATTGTGAGAAGCAAAAAGAAAGAGCTATGGACAGAGAAAAATCATATAAAATTGCAGGTTTCTGAGAGAAACCATCTCACTTTCTATGGCAGTGAAATACCACCTCACCGGTTAATATAACCATTGAATTAATTGATAATTGCCAATAGTTGTATTTCTCGGGGAAGTAAAATTCAAAATACAATGTCCAAAGAAATTGATTTCCCACAATTGAAAAAACTTTTGCAATTCGAAGCAATTCCCATTTTTTACACATACATTATTTTCTCAAGTTAATTTCCTCATGGCTTCAGAAAAGAAGTTCTCGTTTGAAACAATTTAGTACTCACTTTTTCAAGTTCGCAGTTTGATAACATTGATAAACATTTTCGAACTGTATAATAATTTGTTATATCTCGAGGTCATGACAAGAACTTGATGTTTATCTTTCATGAAAACCTAAAATCGAAAATCATTCAATAAAAAAATTTGTTTTTTGTGTAAGCGAAGCTCTGGTTTCAGATAAATATTCATAATTTCATTTGAAAAACAAAAGCCTGGCCTAATCTATTATTTTTCTGTTATTCATATTGATCCAGTTAGCAATCATACATCAAATCAGTGAAAAATTGATCGAAGAATTCCAAAATGTTTGAATATGCAGGGTTCACTTTGGCAATGATGAAGTTCCGGTAAAAACGGAATTATACTTCGCTCGAAAAGAGTTTATGATTTGAGTTCATCTACTCTTAAACAGAATAACAAAATCTTGAATTCGTATAACTATTCCTTCATCGAATAGGTCCAATGAAACATTTGAAAAAAACACCCTGTAGATGATATCTTGAAAAGCGCAGCTTGAAATACCAATAAATTAAAGTATCATCTAATGAGGACGATTAAATCCAATATTCGTTGATTCTTCCGATGAGAAATTTTTCCTATCCTTCCTAGCGATATTTCTCCATCCATTAGTCTTTCAGGAGAATCATTTTACCCTGAAAACGTTCTAACGAATTCCGATAGAATGCGACATTGCCAAACTTACGGGCTTCGAATAACAGCGAAGCATAGCGGGATTCCTATAATCGGGGTTATATCGCCAAAATGTATATATTTATATACGGAACTACTGGCAGCACCACCTACAGGTGGATCCCGTGAACTAAGCTTGTATATATTGCGATATTATATGGGCGATATTCGGCCCAGGCGAAAATTCGTCTATAGGCTCACTGACCTATTAGGAAGCCTCTGTGAAAGATATACACGCAAATTTTTAGGAAGCCCGATCCGGGCTTCGTAAAAATGATTTTGGCTCAGTAGGGGTAGTCGCGTGTAGCATTTTCGGCTCCGTAAGGTCGCGTAATACGTATATACAGTGGAACTTCCCTACAGCGAACGTCTCTACAACGAATTTCTCTGTACAACGAATTTCGTATCTGTCATTGCACCTTGAATCCAAATACCCTGTTCAAAACACCCTCTAAAACGAAGTGAATTCTCTCTATAACGAATTATTCCAAGAAAATCACTCTCTAAGTGCGTATTGGTAAGAAGGATTTTCCCAGAGTATACTTAGGGATGGTTTTTTCTGTAATTCTGTATGACGTAGGAAATAAATCCCGATCATAAACTAAACCATTACGGCGGACTTAGAGTTCCTTCTGAAACAGTTGTAGATGCAACCCTGTCTATACGGATTGTTCAGTTTTCAGTTTAGCTCTGATCGTTAATGAAAATGTAGCGCGAAAATGTCTAGAAGGGAGTGCTTAAGTTAAATATGTATAATATATTCAAATAAAAAAAAATGCAAGTGAACGTTGCTTTTTTTCTGACACTTGACACAATAAAAAAAAAATTTCTGCATAACGAAATTTCTGTATAACGAATATTTTTTTGCGGATTTAGCGTATTCGTTATAGGGAAGTTCCACTGTATATATATATATATATATATATATATAAACGTTGACGTTAATGACCAAAAAGACAGAATTTAGTTTTATATATATAATATATATATATATATATAAACGTTGACGTTAATGACCAAAAAGACAGAATTTAGTTTTAATTTTTTTCGATTGATCTCAGTCGCATCAGTACTCTGGTTCAAAAAATGAACCACCCTCTATTTTCTTCTTAACTGAATTCAGATTTTTTTTTATGTTTGTTTCATATTTATAATCATATAACGAATCAAAATGTATCATTGATCTGCATTTTTTCCAATAAAAATTTTCTTGTACCGATAGGGTTTTATTTTCACTGTAATTCCCTTACCGGAAAGAGTTAAATAGTGTAACTTTCGGTTACAGTCAATCTGAGGTAGAAAAAACTTTTTTCTAACTAGAAGTTAATCCATTCTTCATCAGATTTTGAGAACATACTACCTCATCTTATGATTTGATTTCCGTCTTCAGTTGATTTGTTTTCCTGATACTGTCAAAAAATAAGAATTGCAATTTTTTTTTTACTTTTTCTTTGGCACCAACTCCTTGCCTTAGAAATCCAAAATCAAATTATTTCAGTTCTGAAAAAAGTCCTGAGAATCTGTTGCTGTACGCACTTGAAGTGAGTATTGACGAGGGAATTGGGTATTCCTATATTGTGAATTTTGCATACTCTTAGGGACAAATGTGAAATTTGTTATTTTGAATTTACTTATAAAAACTAACTTGCAACTTGTCAACCGTTTTGCAATGGCTGCATAGTCTAATATGTCAGAATTGTTTATTTATATATTCATTACCTGCACACACAAAAAACTTTCAACAAATTCTATGATAGTGCAGAACTAGGAGAAGTTCAACTTATTTATCTTTTAAAAAAAGCTCGAAAATGCATACTTGGCTTTAACAATAACATCAGACAAAGTTTGAACTGAAATCAACTTTCAGAACCAAAAATAGCTGGCCTCCTTAAAAAAAAACTAGTGATGCATTCTGTTATACATATACGTACTCTTAGACACAAATACCCTATAACTGCAAAACTAAATTTCATTATCACCTATAGACTCATTTGTCACATTTGAACGCCATAGGGACACTGTTCCAAATCCTCCGGATCCCAAAATTGATATTCGCATCCAATCCCCAATTCTAGAGGATTCTATTGCACTAGAAGAACCTGAAAAATATTCCCACATTTTAATTCAGTATATAGTCCACAAAAGCATTATAATCGCAATACTTTCTCTGATCCTATTTTTGGCAAAAATATTTTTGAATAATTCCATTATTAGATTTTTGAGAATGAATAATCATTCTTGTAGAACAAGAAATTTAACGTTATTATGTAAGCAAGACAGCAATGAAATCATTACCCATTTAAGGCGAGAAACAAAAACTAAAAATCTTGAAGCACAGAACAAAGCATTCAAAAGAAATATTATTTGATGAAGGGGAAATTGAAATAATCTAAAATCTAAACTAAAAGTTCATTAAGGTTGAAGGTTCAAAATATCAACACTTGTTTGAATAACGTAACCTTAAAGTTTTTCCCTCAAAAGGTTTTCTTTTTCTTTTTTTAATTTCAATATGTCTTAAAATCATTTTATATATATGAATATCATTGAATTCGAAAAAAAATGAGATTTCTGGGTTTTACATAAATGATTAATTTCCTTTTTTTCCTGTCTGAACTTATTCAATAACATTTCCGTGTTTATGAAAAAGAGATTTGATTACAGCGCTCTGTACTTACTTCCTTTCCTGCCGTGGTTGGTGGTTAAGCACAATTTAATAGGTTAAGTTTAAAACATATTTCCCATTTTTGATTATTTCCGACAAATCCCCATTTCATCTGATATCATTGTTAAAAAAATGGCAAATGCAACCAAGGTAAGTCGATATTCGATTATCCCCCACATGTGTTCGCTGCATACCTAGAGTGTTCCTCTCATGTTTTGAAACGTGACATTTTAGATGATTTCGGTTTTTCATGTAACTACAAAGCATGTCCTCTTCCATGAAAAGTTTCATTGCAGCTCTTAAAAATTTCGCAGAAACTTCTTCTTGCCGACAGGTTATTAAATAGGAATAAAAAATTATGTAAAAGAACGTAATTCTTACAGGTACAAGAATACAAAGATGGTGTGATAAAACAGGCAGAAGAACTAGTTATGCATGGCTTTCCTGAAACTATAGTCAAATTAAATACCCTATTAGACACTCCGAGTTTCAAAAACAGAAAGTTTGAAGATGTACATCAAAGTTTGAACATAGCTGTACCCGATCCTATCGTCCTTAATAGCCATACTGACTTGCCTCCAGCAAAAAAAACTAAATATGATAATAATTTTTCGCAAGATGGAACCAAAGTTTGCATTTTACCATCAGGTTCAGTTCCCACAAACAAGCATCTTCTGGAATTGGTTGAAAGTGTCAAGCCTCATATTAGAAAACTTGTAGAAGATTCAAACTTGGTAAGTTGCTCCGATTATAGCATAATTTTCCTCTATAACTTTTCTTGTACTTTAGATGAAAATGTGGATATCCTTCATGATTCCCAAGATTGAAGATGGTAATAATTTTGGAGTTTCTATACAGGAAGATACATTGGCTGAAGTTCAGTCAGTTGAATCAGAAGCAGCAGCTTTCTTTGATCAGATTTCCAGATATTTTATTTCTCGAGGTGAGTCTCTCTTGCTTATTCTATTCATATTCATTGCTCCAAAATTCATTTTCGTCAAATGGCTATCCTCTAGAGGTGCTGGATACAACATTGGTCCATTTAATTCTGTTCATGGCTGTTCTCAATTTTGATGTGGTGGTTAGTTCAGGCCATTGTCGGAGATTGTGAAGCCATGATATGCACTATCTTTCTAGGCATCTGCAAACTTCAATTCTACCTTGAATAATCAGTTTGAGGAGATTATTATTTAATTTTTGGGACAGATAAATAATTGAAAATAGTAATCGTCAAAATGAATACCATCCTAAATTTATAGGTTAATAGATAATGAGGATATGAGGAGATGAACGCAAATTTTGTCACTCAGAAAATAGATATATAAGTTTCGAACGTATTTGGCCCCATCAGTATCCCAAATCTGTCTGAGGTAAAATTTTCACATAAAATGTCTACCTTTAAACCTGCATGTACTGTCGTTCTGAGTTTGAGTACCTTGATCCAAACCCCGACATTTAATAATGCTAAAAGAGATTTTAAACCCACATTGATTAATACCAACATAACTGACAGACTTGAAGGCGTTTCTCATTAGGATTTTGCCTTTGACAGATGTGGGATACTAATTAGGCCAAATAAGGAAGGAACTGGTCTATCTTCCCTCTGGGTGACAAAAACCTGATTTCATTTCTTCAGTCCTTGGCACAACTTTTGATAGTCCAAAAAACCAAGTTTTTGAGGTACATTTTCAGTTTTTTCTAAATATCTTCAAATTTAGTAGTTATCTTTCAATATGTTTTTTACTAGCAATACCAAGTTTTGCTTAGTGAGCTTCATTTCTTGTCGTAAATATTTATCCTGTCGGCTTTATCAACTTTCTGGATCCTCAAAACACACATACACGCCCCCCTCAACTTCTCCCAATGATTGAGAGCAGGTTAAATAACAAACAGCATCATCAGCTATTGTTTTGACCTGTTTAATTTTTCTATCACAGTGTATACTATGGTGTAACTATTGAAATCAGTAATAGTTAAAAAAAAAGCCTGGAGATTCCAACACGAATGCAAAATTCGAAAACGACCGCTTGAGTATTGGAATTGCCAGTATTAGATGATATTTTCTCTACTTCAGTCAAGTTTTGTGAAACACTGTCGAAATTCAAATAAAAATTCAGATGATTCATCCTAGTGACTTTTGTATTGTATCTTGGCAGTTGGTGTGACTAACGAAATTTGACAGATTATGGAATTTGAATTGATTTGAAAATTGATAGGATCTGAGGTCAGTACTGACAACCACAAACCGAAAAATATGACTGAAAACAATCTAATATTATGAGTGTGAATGTCCGTGTGTTTGTGTGTTTGTTTGTCCTCTATGGACTCAGGTACCAGATGACCAATTTTGATGAAACTTTCACTATAATGTAGAGAATTTATTTTGGGAGATTTTCATGTAGGGTTCAATCCTATATCACGAAGAAATGAGAAAAAATATCGAGTTTTCATGAAAAAGTCGGTAATTTACCCGGTTTTTTCAGGCTTTTACGGCCGACGCTGGGTAAACTATAAGAGATAGAGAAACATGGTCAGAGACAATTTTGTAGTGCTCAAAAAGTTCTATAAAAAAGTCCGCGACGGCATATGTCCAACTGCTGAGGACAACCCACGATAACCATTTTTAACATTTTCAGTTCAATTCAAAATAATGTTCAATTTGAAGAGGACTCCCGACTGGCATGGAATGAATTCATATAAAAATTAATGAGATTGTTATCTGCGACATTTATTCCTGTTGAAAAATGCTATAACATAAATTTATGATTTTTTTTTATGGAAATAATAGTATGAAATGGCTTTAGTTATCATGAAAAATATAGTTTGTATTTGAAATTTGAATTATTGAGTATTAAGTAGGCTGAATCGAAGAATAATATGTCTCTACGCATGGTGTCTTTATTATAATGCCATTGAATACTTGATTCAATTCTCTGTGGTTTGATCTCTGTTCAGAACAACTGTCAATACGAAGTCATTATTGCCGCTTGAATAAAATATTTTAACATATCATATTTCTCGTAGTTTGCGAACATTTCCGGCAATAATGACTTCGAATTCTAGTAATTGACAATTATTCTGAACAGAGATCGAACCACGGAGAATTGAATCAAGTATTCAATGGCCAAATAATAATGACACCATAGACATATTAATCTGTAAAGGTGGACTTTCGAGCCGGGTGTCTATAGCGACAGTGACGACGCGACAGTAGAATTACAATGAAGTTGCATAGAGTCGACAATGCCGAGCTTGAACTTCTATTGTCGATTGTCGTGTTTTCGTAGTTGACAGACGTCGCGTCACTGTCGCTCGGCTCGAAAGTCCACCTTGAGTCAGCCTACTTAATACTCAATAATTAAAATTTCAGATACATAGTAAATATTTCATGATAACTGAATGAATCTGAGGACGATGTATGATGTATGATATATTTCTGAAACGGGAAATAAATGGCGATTCTTTCTAAGCCATTTAAAACTATTGTTTCCTTAAGAAAAAACACAACTTTATGTTACAGCTCAGCAAGGAAACCTCTTGGGAAAAAACAAAGTACTCTACTGGATTGCTATGAAAAAAGTGACTGTATAATGTTTTCATGTCAACATCCTCGCACAAACAGAAACGGAGATAATGACCGAAAAATGAAATCGCCCAAACTTCAATATTGGCCTATAACTTGAAAACAAAAGAAGATGGAGGAATGCAGTTGATGGCATTATCAGTATCTCTAAAATACCACCTTAACGTGTCATTAATTTTCCTGTATCTCTCACGGTTAAAAAGTTGTAGTTCAGGTATCACCAATTTTGCCCACCCTGAACATTGTTATTCATACAAAAGAATTCTCTTTATTTGAAAGGTAAAGAGCTAACTTTTTTTTTATTTACAATTCCTTCATTGTAGTACCTTGCGATGAACAACATTTTTAGTTTTTTTCCCGGGTGCGAGAATAAATAGGACAGATTGTCCATTGTGAATCGGCACCTACTTCTCCGTAAAGACCTTAGAATTCCAAGGCTAAGACGCTTAGGCAACTCAGAATACACAGTAATTGTTTACTAATGACGAGTAGAATGAGGATTTGTTCAAAACACAGGTGTAATAACACATGGA
Organism: Hippodamia convergens; assembly: GCA_038502775.1. NCBI lineage: Eukaryota > Metazoa > Arthropoda > Insecta > Coleoptera > Coccinellidae > Hippodamia > Hippodamia convergens. Next base: position 106,844,803 of record CM076607.1, read on the forward strand.
CTCAGATGTGTTAATATTATGAGAAAATGTAGTTCACCGAATTAATATCAAATATAATACTTTCACGAAAACGCTATCAACCGTAGCGACATCTACTGGCGCTATTCACAAGAAAGAAAATTATTTCCTATTTTTTTTCATTTCATAAAATTTTTCAGAGTTTTAATGTATTTTATGTTAACCCCGCCGTAGAAGAATCCAACAAAAAATCTTTTATCACAAACAGTTCATCAAATCTTGATGGTGTAACCAACAACATGGCCGACTTAGTTTTATATATTAAGATCAGCGATGAGAGTACTATGGGAACGACATGTAGAATTACTTTCGACAATTATGAATTTATATAGGTTAACAAATTTCATCTGTGTATTGAATTCAAATCGATCTCATACTATAGGCGCTTGTAGAAAAAATATTGTTCCTATCTTGTGCAGAAAGTATCTTTCCCATACTCAATTGCTTGCGGAGCGGAGCAATCTTGTACGGGAAAGTAAAACTTTCTGCACTTGATAGGAAAATAACTATTTAAACTGGATTTTCTGTAAGGTATTTTTGAAATAGATTTTTTTATATTAGTAATCATCGAAATGAATATCATTTTTTCGTTTGGTCTCCATAAAGGCAAATAATTTTTTGTTTCTCGATTTATTCTTTTTCTTAAAAACACTTTTGTAAGGTAGTTTTCTAATTGGACTGGAGTAAAGTTGGAATGAAAGAGTCAGATGAATATTCGTAAAATAGATGTTTTTGCATAAATATTTTGGACGTGCACCCCTAACACAATGTGATATTTTCAGGGAAGCTGATCTCTAAGGTTGCAAAGTACCCCCACATTGAAGATTATCGAAAAGCTGTTGAAGAGTTGGATCAAAAAGAATACCTCAGTCTATGGCTAACAATGTCTGAAATCAGAAACAGATACTGTTCACTACACGATATTGTTGTGAAGAATTTGGATAAGATCAAGAAGCCACGGTCAAATAATGCAACTGAATCCTTGTATTGATCGATAAAAAAATAAAATTGCTCTCCCACTGATTTCTTTGTGTTGGTTATCGAAACTTATTTTATAAAATATTTTCTAAATAAAATAAATTATGATTTTGCTCTTTTTTCACTTACATTGAAAGCTTATAAACTACCTACTTCAAATTTTTATTGAAGTTAGTGAAAGTAACTATTAAGCTGAAACTCTGGACTGTACAGGGTGGGCAAAATTGGTGATACCTGAACTACAACTTTTTAACCAGAGGAAAATGAATGACACGTTACGGTGGTCTTTTTTAGAGAAATTTCACATACAAACTATATTTTTCATGATATCTGAGGGCGATGTATGATGTATGATATATTTCTGAAACGGGAAAGAAATGACGATTCTATCTGAACCATTTCGAACTATCGTTTCCATGAGAAAAAACACAACTTTATGTTATAGCTCAGCAAGGAAACCTCTTGGGAAAAAACAAAGTACGCTACTTGATTGCTATGAAAAAAGTGCATGTATAATATTTTCATTTCAACATCCTAGCACAAACAGAAACGGAGATAATGGCCGAAGTTGAAATCGCGGAAATTTCAATTTTGGCCTATAACTCGAAGACAGGAATGCAGTTGATGTCATTATCGGTTTCTCTAAAAAATACCACCGTAACGTGTCATTCATTTTCCTCTATGTTTATTTTTTTGAGATGTAATTATTTCTCAAGAACTGTATAAGATAAAAGAATGGAAACTGTTTATAATGAATATTTTTACGTAGAAGTTAGTGGCGTAGTTAAATAATTTTTTCAGAGCACTGTTTTCAAGATTGAGCACCAACTGGGTGTTTCTTAAATAGAACATATTTTAACGTCAAATTTTTGCATTTTTTTTTCTGAAAACATTGATATGTATCACAACCTAACCTTCAATAAATTTTAGATATAGAAAAAAATCGATATTTGTTTTTCTAATAATATTCCATGAATTCTTTCTCACATGTCTTTAATTATTACTTTTTTAAAACGCCATATGCCTGAAACGTCTTCATTTTATGACATTTTCAACATGAACTCAAATTATCCCTTTTCAATATAAACTTAAAATGGTGAAAACGAAAAGAAATTTAATATTTATATTGGAATTTTTTGATGCATGTCCAGCATTTTTCCATGTGTTAAAGAATTCATGATTTATTATTGAAAAAACGAACATGAATATGAATTCTTCTAATTTTTGAAGCTAAAATTCATTGAAGGTTAGGTTGTGATATATCTTGAAAAAAGTGCTCTGAAATTTTTTTTCAACTACGCCACTGACTTCTACGTAAAAATATCTATCAAAAGCAGTTTTCAATTTGTTTTCTTATACAGTGCCTGAGAAATAATTACATCTCATAAAAGTGAACATTTTTGTTTTCGCCCTGTATTTCAGAAACAAAAGTAGTTGGAATATTTTTGTTTGCGGATTTAAAAGTTTCACAAAAAAGTGACATAGAGTCGCGAAAACCGCATGTCTCCATCTTCAATAATAGCTGAGATACAGTACTGTCTCACCAATTTGGAGCACAGTGCACATAATAGCTGGTTTATAGACTTGCTGTGAAGATAAGTTCAATTGATTTTCACAGAGATTATATCATAGAGACCCACCCCATGTGCAGAAAATCCTAAGGAATTTGGAAGCCACTTCAGCCATTCAGTCTGAATATGTATCGAATCGAATAGATGAAGGCTTATTTATTATTATTATCATGAACAGGGGTCGTTGTGGCTTCGTTCAGCCTTCCGGGAACTTCGACCGCAAGGATCTTTTGTTCTTTCAAATCCCAAGGAGGCCATCAATGGTGTTGATGAACCCAACGACATCCTTAGGAGCCTTGGCGGTTATTTCATGTGAATCCAGAACCGACTTCCCCATGTGAATGGTTCTTAGTTCCGCCAGCTCTGGACACTTGCATACCATGCAAGTGCCGTTTCTTTCTCTGATCCACATAGCCTGCAGGTTTCATCTGCTGACTTTCCCATGCGATACAAATGATATTTATATCGACAGTGTCCCGTCAGCAGACCCGCCATTACTCGAAGCTCAGCTCGTGGCAGCTTTATGAGCTTCCTGGTGTGGGTCGACGAGAATTCCACAAATCTCTTGGCTTGCGCAAGTCCAAAGCGTTATTTTATTTGCCGCTTCCCATTGCTATACCGCTTTCTGGTATTGGTCTACTCCAAGCCCACAGAAAGGTTCAGGTCCAACAGGCTTCAGCCTTGAAGCCTTCTTCGCCAGTTCGTCGGCTGTTTCATTTCCCTCAATACCACAATGTCCTGGTATCCATAGTAGAGTCACTTTGTTGCCTCTGTCCAGTTGCTTTATGGTATTACGGCATTCATATGTCAGCCGAGATTTCTGGATATATGATTCCAGTGATCTCAAAGTGGCCTGACTGTCCGTGGTAATATATATATGCGCTCCTTTAAGATTCCTTTGAAGGCACTCTTGAGCGCAGGTATAGACTGCTAGTGTCTCAGCCTGTGAAATCGAAGGTTCACTTCCGAGGGACTTGGATATCCTTGATTTGGGTCCACATATCCCAATGCCTGTACCCCTTTCTGTTTTCGATCCATCAGTATACCATATGGATGACTTCTTGTCTATACGATTTACGAAGTTCATTGCACTATGACGATCACCAATGATCGTTTCGAATGGCATTTCGAAATCGTATGTGATTGGCATCACATCTGAGGGTTTTGCCAAGAGGCTTGAGTCCAGTTGGTTCAGTATCCTCATATGTCCAACCCAGTTTCCGGGTAGGAGGTTCCCCTTTAGGGATATTTTGATGGCTTCCAGCAGGCTACATTTCCTTACATACAAGTGTAAGGGAGGCAAATCGAGTATGACCTCGAGCGCTGCTGTCGGAGTTGTGCACATAGCTCCGGTGGCCCCAACACAAGCTAATCGCTGCAATTTTAGCAGCTTGTTGCAAGTAGTGGCCTCTTTGGTTTTTGTCCACCATGCTAGTGACTCATAGGTGACAATGGGGCGTACCACGGCAGTGTATAACCACAGTACCATTTCTGGTCTCATTCCCCATGTTTTTCCAAAGAGCCTCTTACAGGCCCACATGGCCTTTGGAAATGGTTTTTTCCACATGTTTCCTCCTGTTAAGCTTGCTGTCCAGGATGACTCCCAGATAGTTACACTCACTGGAGAAATTGAGAGTCTGTCCATTCAGAACCAGAGCTCTCAGATTAAGATTCCTTCTTCTAGTGAAGGGAATCAGGGTGGTTTTGGACGGATTAATTGTCAGTCCCACCTCTTCGCACCATCTTTCAATTATCCTGAGGGCAGATTGCATGCGGCTGCTCAGTGTGCCTTCATGCCTACCTCTCACGGTTACCACCAGATCGTCAGCATATGCCTGAGCGTTGTAACCGTCTGCCGTAAGCTTCTCCAAGAGACCACATCCATGACCAGACACCACAGCAAGGGTGATAGTACCCCTCCTTGAGGGCATCCCCTGCATGTAAGCACTGTCACCTCAGTTTCTCCCAGATAGGCTGTGACAGTTCGCCCTTTCAGCATTGCCGATATCCATTTTACAGTGGTGATTTCCACCCCTTTGTTTTTATCAGCATTGCATATGGAGTCATGTAGGGTATTGTTAAAGACCCCTCCAATGTCTCCGAACATTGCCAGCATAATCCCCTTTGAGGTGAGAGTGCCTTCCACGTCCACAAGGAGGTGGTGCAGGGCGTCTACTGTAGATCTACCCGCCCTATAAGCAAACTGTTTATTATGGAGCTTCAAATTTCCCCTCATGTTGTTATCAACAATTTTCTCCATGGTCTTCAGGAGAAAGGAGGTTAGGCATATGGGTCGGTATAATTTAGGTTCTGAGGAACCTCTTCTCTCCATTTTGGGTATAAATGCTACCCTAGCTTTTCTCCATGATTTAGGAATATAGCCCCATGCATAGCTGGCTCTGAAAAGCTCTACCATTGGGGGTATAATGGGGTCGCCACCCTTCTGAAGCATGGCCGGGAAAACCCCATCCATGCCTGCAGATTTGAAAGGCTGAAAGGTCTTTATCGCCCATTCAACCCTTCTTGGTGTGAACAATCTCCCAGCTTTCTGAAAGTCCCACTTAGAGGGCCTTATCCATTCCCTCTCAAGGACTGAATCGCTGGTGCTGATCTGTTGAGAGCCAGGAAAGTGAGTCTCCAACAGGACACTCAGGCTCTCTTCAGGATCACTCGTGTAGTTCCCACATGGCTTCATTATTTGGCCAATTGGATTGGAATGATCTTTGGATAGTGCCTTTTGAAGTCTAGCTGCAGGGGCTGTCTTGTCTATTTCCCCGCAGAAGTTTCTCCAGGACTGCCTTTTGGCTTTTCTAACCTCTTTGTTGTAGTTCGTCAGAGCCTCTCGATAGGCATCCCAGCTGCCCTCTCGCTTGGCTCTGTTGAAGGCTCTCCTTGCCGTTCCTTTGAGGATTTCTAGTTGTTTGTTCCACCAGGGAACGTCCCTTTGGATCGTTTTCTTCCTGAGTGGACAGCTTCTTTCATATGCTCCTTGCAAACATGACGCAAAGTGAGCAGAAGCATTTTCGAGCTCTTCTATAGAGCTTATGTTGTATACAGATCCTTCAAGTTCTGACCTCAGATGGGCTACATAAAGTTCCCAATCGGTTTTTTCTGGGTACTCTGCACACAACATTTGTCGAAGCAATCGCTTCGATTTCGAATTCTATTGCCATATGGTCCGACATGGATGGTTCATTCGAGACCCTCCAGCCTTTGACCATATCTGCAATATATGGCGTAGCCAGGGTTAGGTCTATTACTTCTATTACTTCCCTTCTAATCGCGTTCATAAAGGTCGGACTGTTACCAACATTCGCTATTTCAACATTATGAGAAAATAAAAAATCAAGCAAATCCTCACCTCTACTATTTGAATCCGTGCTTCCCCATACTAGATGGTGTGCATTCGCATCGCAGCCCAGAATCAATTGTTTCTGCTTGCTTCGGCACCATTTCACGAGACGTTGAACCTCCTCTGGTGGAGGGTTGACGGCGTCACCCGGGAAATAGCCCGAGGCAACAATCAGCTGCCTCCTGCCGCTCCCAATCTGCACCTCAACTAGCGCCGCAGCATGGTCCCTGGTCAGGAACTCTGTAAGAGGGAGGCAAGTTAGTTCCTTTCTGAGCATTAATACAGCTCTTGGGTTTACTGACCTCCTGCAGTATATCATGTGATATAAGTTGTTTGGGAGGCCTTTGATTTGGCCTCCATTAATCCAGGACTCTTGCAACAGCCCTATGTCAATGTGCCTTCTCGACGTTCTCCAACATAAGGCACTGGAGGCTGCCTTTGAGTGCTTGAGATTTATCTGAAGGCACGTTAGACCTCTAACCATTATGGGTTGGAAGACCCACCAGGAGGTCCGGAGGAAGCCGGAGCTATTCTGCAACCAAGCCTCTCACCTTCCCGCCCTTTCGGAGCAGTCCTCCTCCCAGAACTAGTGGTTGGCTGAGCCACTCCGGCCTCTTCAGTGCCTGGGGGCTGTACAGCCTTAGATTTTCCCTCTGCTTTGGGCTTCCCTGTCGTCGAGGCGGCAGTCAAGGCCTCTTGTGCCCTTTCCTTTCGCCCCGACGTCTTAGAGCCCTTAAGCCTGAGGTTCACTGGACCGAATAGGTACATCAACCTCCACTCAGCTACTCGAAGTTTCTCGACTGACCTCATGTCAGCCGAGATCACCACTTCGAACATGGTGGGCCCCGATGGTGCCCGCCGAAGGATCCTCCAGCTGGAGGTCTTGAGCTCCTTATTTTGGAGCTCTATGAGTGTCAGTATCTGCTCATTGGAGTAGTCCTGACTCTCTGGGAGGTATCCAATCAGGATCATCGGATGCGGCAAGTCTGCCTCCTCGACGATCCTTAGATCGGCTCCCTCCTACGGTTTTAGCATGGGCTGCAAGCCTCTCAGCCACTCCGCAGTGGCTTTGTCAAGGCATGTGATACCCAGCCATCCCGGTTTGTTCTGAACATTGCCAAATTGGGGACTCACACTACTGTCCCTTCCCATGGCAAGCATCGTATCCGCAAGTGCCTTTTTGATGGCCTTTAATTGGTCCACTTCTAGCAGGACTTCCGGGTATTCCTGATCCCAGCAGTTGCTTGGCTGTAGGTGGGCACAACCGTTGTAGGAGCCTTAGAGGCTTCTGAGGACGATGAGGCTTTTGAAGCCTCTTGTTTTTGCTGTTTGGGCTTTTTGCCCTTGGGCATGCTGTCCTCCGATCTGTTACGTTTGGTGGGAAGGCTCTTAGACGCCTTCGGACCAACCGGTTTTAAGGCTCCTTCCCTGGCTTTGTCGGGCGCCATTCCAGCCTTAATGTGGAATTTCATCCTCCTCCTGGCGGCTCCAGAAAGTTTTGGCTTCCTGACCGTCAGCTTGTTGAGGCCTTCAATGACCTCTTCATCGCTGCTTTTCAGCAGCAATTCTTCTGCCATCGGGATAGGACTTGCGCCCTGTTCCCTTGGCCGATTGAGGCTACTTTCCTCCTCAATGTTTGGCACATCAGGACTGGTGCCATGCCCTTCTGTTTTTGTTTGTTGGTCCATGCTAAGTCCCACGAGCAGCTAGGGAATTTCCGTCACCAGAGGCAGAGCCCCGCATGCCCCTGGAAGGCTATTGAAACTGGAGGTCGCCTGGTATCCAGAGTTCGCATACTCAGGACTAGATCTTCCCACTAGCCATGCAGACATCGGCATATGCTGTTCCACCTTGCCTTGAGGAAAGTTTTTATTGTGTCTTTCATGCACTTGGTTCAGGCGGTTAGGCCAAGACCCCCGGCTTGTGTTCTCTGCCCGCGAGACATGGCCACAGTTAGCAGATTCCACCTGCCGGTATAACAGACATTAGGGTTTGTTGCCCTTGCATGTCTGGCATCGTTTACCTCTGTGCAAAACCCAGGCCACGACACTACAGCAGGTTAGGGGGTTGGTCAGTCTTAGTTTCACCGCTGCTCTTGACCCTTTCGACATGAGTTACAACTGTCAGGAACCGGAGTTCCAGTCGCTAAGAATCAAGATTCACTGCAATTACTATAAGCCCCCACACCGCGTCAAGGTGCTGACCTAGTGAGGGGATGAAGGCTTATTTTTCATTCTCTACTTAATCATCTCAATCGAATGGAAACTCAAAGGAATTCAAATAATATTAAAAAAAACTGTGATCTGTGGTGAAGAGCTTGCTGGCTTCTTTAAGTTTGGAGCTACATGCTACACCACAGTGCTGAACCCACACAGATTTATCAAACACAAAGAGACAAATAATGGCTTTGTATAGAATTGACATGGAGATAGAATCAGAGAATTTCCTTGTGAAATACTATCTAATTATAATAAGAATCTTTAATTTCAAATCACTCTACAAAACACACTGAGTTACTTATTTTGATTATCTACATCAGGTATTTGGTTCTATATCAACAAAAATTTTGTATAGATCCTTGATGAACAGTGGTTTTTAATTTTCTGCAACGTTAATATAACGAATCTCAATATAACGATTTCTTCGATTTAATGAATTTTTTCCTAACCCCTTGAAAAGTCCATAAGAATCAATGTAAAATATACCTCTACATTACAAAATTTTTTACGGAAAACCTATTTATAACGAGTTTTCAACCATAAAAGAAAAGTGTAAATACCTCTAATAAACGAATTTTTTCAACTCAAAACCTCTTTATAACGTTCGCACCAATATGACCCTCAATCCCATAGTATGTGATTCAGTGGAGACAAGCTTCGACACGTGTTTTTTGTAAAACAGTCAAAGTTATTTAATGGCAAGTAAGGAAAACAGTAGACTGCTAGTCTATAGTTGCAATGGCGGAGAAGCGTAAAATGTGTTCTTTATCAGTCGTAGAAAAGCGAAACTTAATTAATTATTTTGAACATAGAAATTTAAGTTCAATCTCACCTAAATAAAACGAACCTCAGTTTAACAAATTACTTGATATAACCAGTGGGTATAAATTTATATAGGTATATAATATATATATTAAGTCTCAATGATATCACGAATTTTCACTTGTTCCCTTCCGATTTGTTATATCGAGGTTCCACGTATAAGATGAATTTTTGTAGATTTTTATCTATATTCAATTTTTTTTTCATGTCTATCTACATTTAGGATATACATCTTGTCTTCTTTTCTCGTTTTTGGTCTTACCTATACTTTACACACTCCATAGTTTTTTTGTTTTTATGAAAAAATAAAAGGCATTCTTGGATGTATATTGCTTTCATCATTTGGATTTTGTTTCAATGGAAGTTTCTTCTTCTTGTTGCATTGAACTTCATATTCTATAATATTCTTATTGCTTTTTTGTACGGTTAATTCAAAAGAAATATTCCTAGATTGAAAGAAACACAAGCGAAACTGAAGTTTAAACCTAGTTTGCATGGTACACTGTTCCTTCAATACCTACTCAGATATTTTGATATTAATCTTAGAGCATATATTGATGATCCCAGCCTCCCTTCAGGTTTGCTGTATGATACGTTCAATCTGATGAACGTGTCATGAGTGTGGACCTCCTCCATCTATTTATAGAGTTTTCTCGAGAAAATTATATGAACATTTACACAAGAATGAGGTGGAGCATTTTCGTGTTGAAGATTCATTCCGCCCGTATTCCCATCAAGGAAGTACAGGCCAAACATTCTGAAGAAAATTTAAATAATGTGTGTTCTCTTCACACCAAAAATATATATTTCGTGCTCGGGCTCGTACTTGCATAACTTGGGTGGCTTACGAGTGATGTGGACGATACCACGAGCGAGAAACTTGCTAGAGCGAGCCTTTATGAAATTATTTCCTGCTATCAGAGAGAAAATACCGGCTTGACGAATACAGGTATATCTTGGAAAAAGCCACCAATGGCTTGGCATTCGACGATCGGAAAATGGTCAATGGCCGCAGATTACAGATAGGTACTAGAATAATTAATCTGCTATCTGTGGTCTATGACTATGGTATTCTCTTGATGCATTTCCATTTCCATTCAGAACTTCTGAACATGCTAGTACCGACATTTCCGTAATAAATGTGGAATTATGAAAAATTTGCTCACGTTCAGTTCGTTTACCAGCTTTTGTACTGTTTTTAGAGTTGAAAGTTTTTGTGATGTTCATTAATCGATTCTTAGTTCATTGATTTCCAATTGGTTTTAATTTATTTTCCAAATAAAAATTAAATCAGAGTTCATTTGGAAATAAAATTTGACAGGGAACTTGTTGATACAATAAAGGCGTGGATTTTAAAATTTCGCTTTTATTTTAAACAGTATGAATAAGAACTGAACAAAAACGAAATAATAATAGTCAAATAGCCCAGAAGGCAGTGGCGATTTTCGATACTTATTTTCAAAATAAACAAACATGAATAGCAAAGATTATAGAGTTAGAAAGATAGGAAACGCCCTTGTATCTGTGGTACTAAAATCCGACTACGATTTTTGGCTAGTTTCTTACTTGTGACACATAGATGACGCTGAAAACATTATTTAGTACAGAAAACTATTTTAATAGGCGCAAAATTCGAAACACATTTCTCATAAATTTTCATTTAATTGAATACTTTGTCGAACTTTTAAAAAAATCCTGATCGACAAAAAAAAGTAGGGCTCTGCTTTTTGATCAGGATGATCTTTTCTTCTGCATATTGCTTTGAATCAAATGAAATACGCTTCTGGATTCTTTATATTTTTTATTTGAAATGATTGTGTAAAATCAACTGCAATACAATAATTATGAAATTGAGTACATTTCAAAAATTTGTTCACATATTAGAGAATTATCATAACAATTTCAAGAACTTATTGTGAATGAACTATCGATAAATCGAACATCGATAAGTCAAACAGTTGTTCTGGACCCAATTCATACATATCTTACCCAGTGTATTTTAACCTCAATGAGTCTAGAGGGTCTAGTAGATGAGTCGAACTGCTGGAAGGGTCGTCAAGAGAATCACCACCTCTATAAGTCGTTTCTTCTGACCACCATTGCCTCTATGAGTGGAACTTTTTGATCTAATGAATGAGAACGAAGAAAATTCTGTTCGCAAACAAATTATCCAGAACAATATATTTTTACCCGAAACCTCTATCCATTTGAAAACACTGAAAATAAGAAGCCATGAACAAGACAATTACATGATACGAGTTTCAAAACTTACATTTCTATTCTCTTTGGTAATGAAAAGAATGCACATTCAAGATTATTATTTCTGCAATAAATCACCATGCATTTCGAATGTCGGCCAGTTTCTAACACAAAATTTATAACAGAAAAACACACAAACCGAGATTATGGAGTGAGCTAGGTGCTACTCTTGCAGCTTTCGAGTTATTTCAGTGAAAAATACGCGAGAAAATGCAATCATCATTCAGCAAAAATATTTATTCAAGTATTTCTTTCAAAATTGACAACAGCCTACTAATAATCTCTATTTAATCTACTCTAATCTCTTACTTTTGAAAAACAGATGTCGCTGACATCACTGTAGTCGCTTCGTTTCCCATCTTCATACTCTATAATCTTTGATGAATAGAATTAGGTTAAGGCTTTCACGACTGGATATGATGACAAGAGAGTCGCATTTTGAAACATAGGTAGATGAATTCAAAATAGTAATCATCGAAATGAATACCATTTTCAATTCTCAGGCTCAGACATCTTTTATCATGAGGTTGGAGAAATGATATTAGATTTTGTCACTGAGATGAGAGATATACCGGTTTCGGCCTTGTTGGGCCTCATCAGTATCCCGTACATCTATGTTTCAAAAATGTTTTCGATGTGGCCTCCGTAAAGGCAAAGCATTTTCTTTTTCTTGAGAGAGTCGCAATTCCGGCCTTATAGGTCGTGGTCCGTAGGGAATTATTTCACCTAACGTTTCACCTACATCTGTGGTAAGCATCGTCACAGGATCCTCGGTTTAATATTGTATCTCGACCGCTGAGTTACTGACCGCTCTGTTGCAGAATTCAATTCTGAGCCGTTATTTATAGGTCCACTAAGAAATAGAGAAGGACGTGTATTGATGTGTCCTGTATCGATTGGCACATCGTTTCCATTCCGTATCGGATTGATTCGCGTCCTGTCTAAGACTGGCAACCGCATGTACCAAGAGTGTGTTTAATCTTTTTCGTTCTTGTTATTTTTTATGTTGATAAATTTCCATGGCTTCCAAGTTCTTCCTAGTATAGTAACATTTCATGTTTGAAATGACCTCTGTCTTTGAGAAAACTATATTGTGTCCATCCGTTAGAGCAGTGTTTTTCAACATTTTTCATGAAACTACCCAGATGGTATCGAAAAAAATTTCACGACCCCCAACCCTGACATTTTCCATGTTTGTTAAAAATATTGAAATGTATATTATCGTCGGCCTAATTCGTTAACCTGCTAAGTCCATTGTTTTAGAATTATAGTTAACCCGCTAAGTCCATTCTTTTAGAATGGATTTAGCAGGTTAACGAATTTATGCCGACGATATTGTAAATTCGATTAAAGGAAAAAGCGTTGCTGACTCGACTGTTTCAAATCATTTCCATTTGTGAAGTTACAAATATGGGTTCTCCATTGAAATTTGCTTTACCATACTACCATAGGTAGTTTTCAATAGCAAAGTACCTACTGACCAGAATTATGGAACTTCACGCTGAACTTTCAGTATAAACACAAAAACAAACAAAATACGTTTTTCCACAGTCCAGCGAAACCAAGTCAGTTAACTTGGAATTCATTTTTGACCTGGAATTCCTTTTGAAAATATAGCTTTATTTTCTGACTTATTTCAGCTTTTATAACTTGAATAAACGTCTAAGGGTGAAATGAAAATGTCATCATAGCAAACTAAATTGAATTGAAATGTGGCCGTCGTCTTTCATTGAAGAATTGGGAAGTAAGACATCAATTCACATCAGTGGCGGGAGGGCTCCGGCACTAAGGGGGCCCCCGAGCTAAACGAAAAGGTTTGAATGGGGCCCCAGTAACTATTGAACTTGCCGAGTGCCGAGTCGCGATATTCTTCTGATGATCTAACGAACAAAACCTAAACAATGATGGTACAGTTATATTTTATAGAAAAATAGATAAATATTCCTGTGCTACCCTATTTTAAAGAGATTTTTATAGCGTCAAGCTTTTCGATATTCCTCTTGGAAGGTCGCCACAGGATCCTTTTATTGGGGGCTCGGCGGCTTATTTGACATGTTGTTCTTCAAGCGGCTTGCGTCTTATCTGTTATTGCAGAAATTATTGTCAATTCTCCAATCAGGATATTTTTATGAAGAAGGGGAAAATATTATGAAATCTTTTTATTTCTGTTTCCATTCTAGTAGTGAGAGAAACATGTGTTTGAATACGAAACCACGTTGTGAGTTTGCTTACAATTAACGACAAAGTTTTCAATGTGTTGACTCTTTTAGTGCCTTTGGTTTCAGGATTAAAATTTCATTCAAGGTTAGTTCTAGAACTAATTTCGTAGCTTATTTATCCGTTAAGAAACGTCTCTCGTATTTTTTCATTTTCAATATTGAAAAAAAAGAAAAGTGATGAAATGCGCCAATTAGAAACGGCAGTTCGAATGTCTTAAAATTTTTCAGAAATGAGAAAAATGTCAGATCGGAGAAGAAAATATTTGAGTGGAGCTTGCAAAAGAAAACTTCAGAGAGAAAAAAAATGCATTTTCTACGCGACAAAAGGTCACACCTTCACATTGAAATAAACTAGTAATCGAAGAATTTGTTTTGTTAATTTATTTGTGCATGAAAGCAGTTACGCATTTTGCTTTTTTATTTGGTTGAAAACCAATATGGCAGGGTAGCTTGTAATGGTTCCTTACTTCTGAATGGCCCACTTTGTACTTTCATGTAACTGTTTGACAGAAATTATTATGGGTTTTTTTTAATGTGAACTTTCTTGAGTGGCCCCATTTGGGTACCACAAGGACGGGTTAGTTTTCAATGGGACATATTCGTTTCAGGGCAAAGATTTTTTTTATCTACTCTGTAGGATACAAAATCCTACAGAGTAGATAAAAATGCTAAAAAATGGTGGGCACCGTCTTGTTTTGGCATTCCTTGGATATCTGCCGATCTGAAATATCGAAAAGAGGAAGATCGAGCATGAAGAGGCCAATAAACAAGCAATGGCGTAGCGAGGGGGGGGGGGCAAGGAGGGGCATCATGCCCCGAGCGCCAAATGGTTCGCAAACCAAAAAAATTGCTGGATTAAGTAGGAGTTACTGCAGCTAAACATGACCCAATCGTTGTGACAATGTTTGGAATAATCGTAAACATATATTTGTTTTCTTCACATTCAACGTTACGATGGAAAAATTAAAAAAATGCTGTGAAAAAAAAACCATCAAACGTGAATCTGAAACACAATGGAGCACCAGAATATAAGCGGTTATTAGGGTTATTGTCGATGAGCTAGAGAATATAGTAGAACTATTAGAACAATTAGCAGAAGACACTGATACTACTACAAGTGACAACAGAAGTGAAGCTACAATTCCATAACAAAATATACTTACTTTTAATTTCATAACTTTAGTTCATTTCTGATTTGAAATCTTCAGGAGGATTATTGATCGTGTACAGCTCAGGTTACGAGGTCGTAGATTGAACTTTAGAAAAGCGTTTCATGATCTTGAATCATTAGCGACTGAACTAGCCGAAATTGGGGACAAGCTCTTTAAAGAGGTCACTCTGTGAAAAATGGAATATTGATACAACGTGTGATAAAAGATAAAACGCCGCAAAATACCCAGAGAATTAGTTATTAGTTAGAGATGTTGTTTTTTCTAAAGAGAGATTTCTCGCCTTTTAAAGAGCATTCTTGATCGTCTCCAACAAGAAACATATTCATATTAAGTGACCCTCATATCAAATTGGGATTTTTACTAGATATTGAAAATTAATAACAAGGATAATGTTGACAAGGACCTTGACGAAAATTGTGAAAATTTGGGTGCATTTTATTATACTGATTTCAACAGAATATAATTCTCCAACGAATCAGGTGATTGCAAAATGTAAATTTGCACTAATAAAGAAATTGAACCTTGAACTCCTTTGGAATTTCTGAATTTTATAATCTCGTATGGAGAAGATGCTTTTCCAAACCTGAGAGTTTCAGTTCAAATACTCCTGACTCTCTCAGCTTCAAGCTAGCTGCACGATCAATTGAAATGAAATTATCGTAGATATGTATCTACGGTCAACGATGGGTCAAGATCGCCTTTTCAAGTGTGGAGGAGAACATTTTGAAATGATAAACTTTGATGACATTATTAATGAATTTGATTCATCAAAAGCAAGGAAAAATTCATACATAGTGATAAGTTATATTAATGTACTACTCGTATATTCTTATTATTATGTTTATCTCCTTGAAGATAATGAATATTACTAGTTTTAAAAATTCGTTTCTTTGGATTTTTCTTCATGAATATAATATAAAATAAAATGATAAGTAATATATCCTCAAGTAATTATAGATGATTATATACATCATATATCTATTCTTGTTTTCTCTACTACTTTTTTTGTCAAAATTTAAAGCCTTGCTTGAGCCTCCGACTTTTTTTATCTTACTTCATTTATTTGGTACGCCAAGTTACACGTGGAGTTTAACCAATGTTTATGGCGTATGCGCTACAGACCGGCGTAATTGGGATTTACCGAATAAAGGGAGAAAAGGAACACTTCGGGATAACCTACAGGTCTTGACCATTTAGGATTTGTTGAAACTATCAGGTCTATGTAATCAGTGAACTTACAGATATCAATAAAAATAATACTTTAATTCAGAGTGATTTCTGATTATATCCAATGTTTATCATGATATACCCTTCGGAAATATTTCAAAATATATACATACTTAATCACAGAATATTCAGGTGCTGGCGAATGAGAAGCAAAGCAACATTTTTCAAGTATTCCTGATATATCCACCAACGATAAAAGTCCAAAATAAACTACATCTGCAGTTCATTCTTTTTTACAGTTTCGTCAAAACCCACACTCTTAGGCCTCCTAAGCATTCGTTTATTCTTTGATGCCGCACCCTCTCCCAAAACGTTACGTTTGAAGGATGGTTTAAGTTTAAGGTGTCCCTGCTTCTCCTGGAAATCAAAACAGTTCTGTTCGGTGTTTCTCATGGGTGTAGGTGGAGCAATCGTCAGGGCATCTTGGCTACTGTCTCTTTCTAGATATTGCCTTTGTTTGTCGATCCAATTCAAGGCGTTCTTTGTATCTTCGCAGGGGAAAGTTACAGCTTCTAAGACTTTGGTGTTGTACCAGGCCTGTTTGAGGAACAGGATTGTCTGGCTTTTCGGTCCTATTTTCCTGCTCTTTTTAGCCATTTCCATGAATTGATTTATGAAGAATTCCAGGATGTTGGCTTGGGTCATGACGCTTATACTCGAGTATGATACCTGAAAGATGACAAGATATGAATGATATGAATAAGTACCTAATGGTTTATGTTTATGAAGTCCGATTTCTCATTATTCCGATAATATTAAACTACGGGTTTTTTCTGAAATTTTTGGGGTTTCCTCTCTTATCGATATCTGAATTTTCATTCTATTCATCAAATAAGTGTTTGAACAAAAATCATAAAACACTTTAGGCGATTTCGAATGGCTCTTTTGGTTCGTTAACGGTTGACCGCTCGGTTCATGAATGACAACGTCAGACCGACGTTTTGGTACCAGACTCATTCGAATTCTGAATGAACGAAACGGTTTATTATGAGTATCATGGAAGGGCGTTATATACAGGGTGTTTCCTAAACATGCGGCAAAAATTCAGGGAGCTGTTACTTGGACTATTCTAAGAATATTTTGTCCTTTGATGTTTTTGGAAAAACCTCTTTGTTTCGAAGATACAGGGCGAACAACATTTTTCATATTTTTAAAATTGATAATAGTATAAATAAAAAATGCGTACCGCACTGTGTTTACTAAGTAGGTACAATTTATTTTTAAATGTGTTTGACAACTATAAAAAACGGCCAGTTTTTTGACTTAAAATTGATAAGTTCAGATGGTAAAGGAATACAGATTAAACCACGGTTTTCATTTGAATTCGTTTTGTGATGTATTAGCAATTAACATTTTATCTTTCACTATTATGAATCGCTATACAAATGCCGAGATGACTGACATGCATTTCATTTATGGACTTGCTGATGGAAATTCATTAAAAGCTAGGAGGTTGTACATTGAACGATTTCCTGGGCGTAATATTCCTGACAGAAAATTGTTTCAAAATATTCATCAACGTCTGCATGAAACAGGCACATTGAAACAAATTGGGGGACCAGGAAAGCCAAACACAGTAAGAACGGTGGACTGGAAGAGAATGTGCTGGACATGATCGAAGAAGACCCTAGAACTTCTACTCGAAAAATTGCCAATACTTTGAATGTGAGTAATAAGACTGTTTGAAAAATTCTTAAAGACAATTTGTTATATCCATACCATATGCAACGCGTTCAGGCACTTATTCCTATTGATTTTCCCCACGTATTGCATTTTGTCAATGGCTTTTAACCACATTAGTTCAAATTCCTCAATTACTGACGCTGATTCTTTTTACCGATGAAACGAATTTCTCAAGAAATGCAATAAGAAATTTTCATAACAACCATGTATGGGCCGACGAGAATCCACATGAGATAATTGAAGATCGTTTTCAACACCTGTTCTCATTGAATGTTTGGGTTGGAATTGTGGGTGACTGGCCTAATAGGGCCGATATTTTTACCAGAAAGACTTACCGGGAACGTGTATCGCAACTTTTTAGAACAAACGTACCTCTGTTTTTTGAGAATGTACCATTGGCAATAAGACATGCAATGTGGTTTATGCACGATGGTGCACCAGCGCATTTTAGTTTGGTTGCTCGTGAGTTTTTAACATTAACA